>CM042857.1:14219037-14237223 GCA_023658055.1 Thaleichthys pacificus | reverse complement strand
TTCAAGATGGCAAAATTGACAGATAGTTACACTGGGATTAACCAGAAGACTTGAAACTAATTTGTCAGAAAAAAAGAAAAAGTTTAGGGCTCTGACTATATTAGAACCCACAACCCTTCGCATAGCAGCCCTGCGTCTCATCCTACTAAGCCATTCACAGACTTAGACGATGATGCGTTTAGTTTTTGTATCACAAAAGACATTTCTCCATATGGCAAGTATTGTCAGATTTGGTTAAAGTTCAAACAGCTGTAATTTAGTCCTATTTATATATGGGACAACGGGATGACTGGGTTGCTGCTGTAAAGAATAGTTTACTCGTAGTGCTTTAAAAAGGTTGTTTGGGGTGCCATAACTTGTCATGGAAGGGAATTTCAAATCATGTCTAGCATCAGTGGCGATGTGTCCTGGCTTAGGTAACTGAAATGAATTTGCGCAAGGGATTCACCTGAATAATCAATATACGGTATAGGGGCCTATAGATTTTCCGCAATTTCCGGTTTTAGCAAAAACCTTTGAGAGCCTACTCCTACAATTTGTCAAATATTTGTATTCATTCTAAACCCGATTGCTCGTTGAGTATATTTGCTTGTTAGTGTTTACACATGGATAATTGGTTGTTAAGGGTTAGAATTGAGTTTACTTAACGGCAATGTTTTTAGACTTTTGCAAAGCAGTGTGAACAAACCTGAGAAATGTGTCAAGGGTAAATTGTGTCTAAAGACTGGGGTACATGGTCTTTCTGCTGGGATTTGGCAAATGGTTTTGTGAGGATGGCTTACACACAGGGGCGTATAGCCACGGGTAGGCCTGTGCATAATTTCTGAGATTTTTGTTTTTGGGTACCCAAAAACAAAATCTCTGAAATTATGCACCGGGTGCACATCGCAAAGTAAAAAAACTGAAGATGCCTATCCATATTTATCTAGGCCTACTCAAAAATATTTTTCTGGCTACGCCCCTGCTTACACATACCATTTGTGTTTTAGCAATCGAGAAAAACTGTAAAAGGACAAATACATTTCCTTCATTTATTTTTACATAATCAAATTAACAGTGCGAAGACCACTGCTCAACAAAAGTGCGCACCTTACATGGACAACAATCACAATCTTTTTTCTCATTCACATAAACAGGTTATCTGCACAGATTGGACAACCATTCATTTTTCAAAATACTTTTTAAATTAAAGTATTTTTTTCTCCAACTCCCAGATGGTAAGTGTTTTTTTTTTATACAGAAATTAAGCAAACAAGTCTTCAACTTATTCTTCACAGTAGGAAGAAAATAAAAGTACATACCTACAGCTGTATACATGCAACATAAGTGTTTTACACTTCACTAAAACTAGGCACCATAAAATATAAACAAGTGTTTTACACTTTACTTAAACTATGCCATACAGCTTACACTGGCACATCTTCAAACCAACCATCACCATTTTCACTTACACCATCCTGTGGACTGTCATTGTAGCCAAGCACAACATCCACAACTCGCGGTCCTCGAAAATGAACCTGTGCAACATCATATTGCAACAGCATATCAACAAGCTGGTCTGACTGATAAGCCACATCCTCTGTCAAAGCCAACATATGGCGCAGAACAGGTTCCTCTAAAGAAAATGTCTGACTCTCTCCCTTTGTGTCTATGGTAAAACTTCCTCTGATGCGTTTTGTTAATTTTTTAGTTTTACAAAACATATTACATTTCTCACATTTTGTCACAAGGACAGCCGTGTTAACTTCTGTTAAACTGTGGCGGTTTTGACAAACATACTCAAAAAATACATTTCCACTGATTATATCGCCACTTACTCTTTCCATATCATCTTCTGGTGGAGGTACAGCTGGTCCAGCATCATTGGCTTCAGTGATCAAACTCTTTGGTGTTGTAGTTAGGACAGTTTTGCCTGAAAACAGCCGAACAGACACTTCCTTTACAGTGTACCACTGTCCTATTTTCAAATCAGTGTCGCCCCACACTGTGAGTGAAATGGACCGAGTTACATCAGACACAGCATACACAGTTTTTGGCAAAGTCTTTTTGTTGCGTGTAGTCGCCTCTCCCCTTTCCCTCTCATCCATAACTTTAACACAGACGGTTACCTACAGATACAAAATGTGATACAAATTAGCTCACAGAATTATTAGGCAATTTATATGTGCATGTTTAACTTAATGATTAATTTGAATTCACTAGGCTACTGTGCAAAACTGAGTTAACTCATCTTCATATATAAACCCAACGTGAAACCCTCCCTTTGCGAAAAAAGAGTGTTTACATTTACATTTAGCAGACGCTCTTATCCAGAGCGACTTACAGTAAGTACAGGGACATTCTCCGAGGCAAGTAGGGTGAAGTGCCTTGCCCAAGGACACAACGTAATTTGGCATGGCCGGGAATCGAACCAACAACCTTCTGATTAATAGCCCGACTCCCCGTTTGTGTTACAAGTTCTTAATTGTGTGCAACCCTATAAATACCTTACTTTTTGAAACTCTCGCGACTCATTGATTACTTCTTCAAGTGTTCTTGTTGGAACACTTTCCTCTGCCAACATGTCATAGTTGAAGTTGAGATGGCGGACGCATGTGGTTTTGGTCCTCTCGTTGGCCAAGATATCTGTCTGACCTTCGTGCTGTCTTGATGTGGTTAACACCACGTCCTCCAACTTGATAGGAGATCTAAAACCACACAACACATACATTAATTAATATAAAAACATTGATCTTCAATAATATCCCCAGTCAATTCAGTTCTTAAAAACTCACCTGTCTCTTGCTGCTGTAAGATACCATTGGTGCTTTTGGGGAGAAAACACCACCACTCGAGAATTTTTTGTGGCCTCCTGCAGCATGGCTGTAAAATAGGACTTTTTTGTCTGGCCTGGGTTGCATATGGGGGACACTTGGTGCAAATATCCCACCAACTCCAGCTTGGATCTTTTGGCCCCCTGCATTCTTGATTCCTGAAAACACAACATAATTAGGATACCTCAAAATTATAACACTGGGCTAGGCTATAGTGTGAGGCTGATTGCTCACTAGACTACATCAATTAAAAGAAACTATTCTAACAAGTGGGCTAACTCATGTTGGCTCCTCACAAATCCTCTAATGTCCCATTGCATAAAACCACATTAACCATGAGTGTTAAAATAAGGTTTAACAGTCTATTTTCATTCAGAATGTTAAGGTAAAATGAATGACACAAAATACCAAAGTTACATGTAGGCTAGACTACCACACTAGGCCTACATCATTTCAATTTCAACCCCAAACGTCCATGTAGACCACATGGAATTTTAGGCATTGTGAGGCTGATACATTTAACTTTTAAAAACTACCCTACACAACAAAAGTAAAACCAATTTAAAAAACACTTACCTCATATACAATGTTCAGTCTTGTGTAAGATGCTGTTCAATCTCGACGTCTTCAAGGCTACTAATTCGTTTCGCATAGGCTACTATTCAAATCACTACTACTCAAATGTATACAGAAACCTCTCTTCACACCCCACCTCCCCCAGTCAATCAATCAATTGCTGACTCCTGTGGTGGTAATCTGGTGTGGTGCCACCGACTGTTTGCTATTAGGGATAAACAGTTTTAATTGATAAACGTTGTAGTTCGGGGAATTCTTATTGTATATGACCATTTGAAAATAGGTCCGCAAAATAAAACTTTATTTTATTAGGAAAACCAAATGGACAAAACATACAAAATGATTTTTCTCTTAAAACGCAAACTTTTAATTTAATTTCATAGACAGGCTTTACAAGAAAAATACAATGCAAAATACATTTACATTGTATGTATGTCCACATTGCCTCAATATGTGTGTCAATAGGCCTAAATCAAATGTAATTTTCACCGAAAGTTTTTCAAACCCGACATGCTTCGAGATCACATCATCACTCTAAAGTAGGCCTACCGTGCAAACTTTTAACTTCATATATCAAAATATGAATTACAGATGTTTGAACTTAAACCAAATCTGACAATGCTTGCCATGGAAAACCGCCTTTTTTCTGATACAAAAAACTGAACACTCACATATCTAAGTCTGGCTAGTGCTAGTGTGCGAAGAATGCAGAGGTTTAACCCGTTAGAGGTACCATTATAGGCTATATTTGTTTTTATTCTGACAGAAATGACAGTTTCAAGTCTTCTGGTTAATTCTCCGGTTGTAAAACATAGCAATGAGTGTTTATTTGAGCCCATAACAACATTCTGATCATCTGTTTCCCAAATTATTTTCTGGGGATCCATATTTTAAAAGTCACAAGACTTCGCGACCCAAGCCAATAGACATTATTCGTAAATCACAAAATAAAGGTGGATTTGACCATTATTGAACATTAATGAGGATATATTTTATTATAATTTTATTTTGTAAATGATATTTTATTGTTATTTCAGAACTTAAGACTTTCAGAACTTTCTGAAATTTCAGAACTTAATAAGCTATCTCAGACTGAGTGATCACTTCTCTCTGAACAATTAGGCTAGTAATAGCCTACTCAAGTTTTAAACAATGAAAAACAACGCAATTGAACCAGCAATATTAAAATAAGGTATCCAATAAAAGTGCCTATTTGTACATTAAATGTAAGCTATAACAAAAAACATATCTAGCCTAGCCCATTTCTTCTTCTTTTCAACATTCAATTGAACCAGCAATATTGGAACAAAATATGAAATTATTAAAAAATGATTACAAATTATACAAAACATGTCTTAACATTTCAACATTGCTAATGGGATAGGTGGGCATGTCTGCGTTTTTGTAGCGCGTTCCAGTCCGGGTGCATGAGGAGAGCGCAACACGCATATCAGGCGCAGCATTCAGTCTGTTTCTGTGCTTTGTCTTCATTTTTGTGAGCACAGAAAATCCCAATTTGCACATATATGTAGTAGGCTAGTGAAAGGATAAGCATAGAAATACTGGCCCTACTGAGGACGGGATATTCTGACGAAATGCTGAATGACGATATGGTCACAGATCGTCTTTGCAGAATGCAATCACAGCTGAGTTGCAACAACTCGGTTTCTTCTGCAGGACTAAGCGTCAACTCAAGCAAAAGGTGCGTTCGACTTCATGCAGCGCCGGCGTTGCCTGCAGCCGCCTGCAGCCCGGCTGACTTGAAGCAGCCAATGGCAATCTCAGCTTCAAGGCAGCGCCGCCGTCGTGAAGTCGAACGTACTCAAGACTCTCAAATTCGAATGGATTTTGGATCCACCCTTTATCATTCTGTCACTCTTGCCTGTCTTCAAAACTTGAGAGCCCTGTGGTAATAATACTAGTTGACATGAACCATAACTGTTTGGGGATGTTCACTGTTAGATATCGTTCGCTACCAGCTTAACTTTGCTACATTGAAGCAGACATATTTTGTTGATGTTCGCTAAATTACATTGGGAGTGGGGTCTCCCACACTGTTTAATCCACCGCCGGCACCTTTCCTCTTGTGTTTTGGGCTTTGGAAATGGAAAGAAAATTACGCCTCCCTCTAATCTGTCAGGATACGCTGCTTGGCCCCTAATAAAGGTTAACGTGTAATTTTAAACACAAATTGCATTTATGGTTAATATAGTCAGACCTGTGTAGGCTATAGTTTGTCCTTTGTTGATCAATTCCAGCGTTCCAGATAAATGCCACAAAGTGCTGTCCCATTCCAATTTCTATCTTTTGAGCCCTTGCAGCTTCTTGCAGTCAATCACTTACTAAGTGACATCAATTAAGTCTGTGAGGGTTGAGGGTTTAGGCTGTACATTGGGATTGGGCCCTACATGGAGAAAACAATGAATCAGAATCATGTTTAATCGCCAAGTAAGTGGTCACAAAAAAGGAATTTACTTTGGTGGGTAGGTGCATATACAGTGAACATTTAAACATAATGAACAAAAATAAAAAATTAGAAAAATGCTGTGTCTAATCAATGTTGAGAAAGCATACTTTTTGGATGTGGCCTGTTGAATCAGCTATGGGTAATGGTGTACACTATGTGGTGTGGGTGTTAATTTTGGCTTAGTTGAAGGCTATGGTGTTGGTTGTTGACCATTTTAGAATGAATCCTAAATAAAAACAGAAAAAGGAGCTTTAAGAAAGATGTTTAATGTTTGAAGGCAAAAATAGAGAGACATACATTGTAATGCAATTTAAAACAAAATAATAACATTGTTTTGAATACAATTATTTTGGAATGTATGTGAAGTGTACAATTTGGGAAATGTGTTATTTGTTTACATATTGTATGGTGTCACAGTATAATAAGAAATATTGTGTATGTTGTATGTTCCAATTGTGTGATTAGCCATGCTGAGTGCAATACATTCCCATGCATGAGAAAGGTTTACAGAGGTTGATGTTGAAAAAGTCCACTATTAGGTTTGGCATTGTCATTCAATAGAGTGTTGGTTTTGAAGAATAGTCCATCAGCATCCTTGTGAATTTAACTCATAAATCCAGGGGTTGAAGACTTCTTTGACTTCTGTACATTCAGTTGTTGATGTTCCATGGAGTTGTGCTACATTGATTGTGATCATTGTGGTTGGCCTGTGTGAAAACATAAAGTAGACAATATGACATTAAAAGTTGCGCCTGTGACAATAGCAAATGTTTACAATTATCCTCTATACAGTAGGTAAATTAACACATATGTGATGAGTAGTTTTTGTCATGTGGTTGTAACACAATAACTCACTGCTGTTGTTTTAGTGTTGCCAGACCAGGATTGATGAATGATGAAAGCAATGGAAGTTGAATAAGTTGAGATAGTTGCTGAAATATCTAAAAAAATATTTACAACGTGAGCTTTACAGTAAACAATAATTATTTAAAAAAATAATCACTTGCAATGTGTAATATAACTCACCTGATATGGTACGGGGGCTGGAAAGTATTCAGATGTTGGGTGGTTGCATGTAGTCAAACATTTGAATGCACAAGATTCAATGTGCAAATGGAAAAAGCATTGCAAACAACTGTATGTATGTAAATATTTTGTATGTGAGATTGAGAGGCAGTGTGTGTGTGTGTGTGTGTGTGTGTGTGTGTGTGGTTGTGGTTGTGTTGTAGTCCCCAGGATGTTGTTTGGGAAGATATATTTTAAGGATTATTGAAATGATAGGTGTAAAGTGGACAAAATATGGACATGCATACATGCACACATTGTAAAATAGGTCATAGTAATAGTAATGATAATAGTAATGTGTCAGTTTTGGTTAAACATCTGTTGTTTTGCTGAAACTTGGTTTGCTACTTTATGTGAATAAGAATAGCATTATGGTGACTGTAGTATGTTGACAACAATTCAACAGATACATGAAATCTGACATTTTTTGTATATACATGGTCTATTAAAGTGTTAGCATCAGTGGTTGAAAAGTCAACTAATTGATTGTAATTGTGTTTTTCGAATAGTGTGTGTATTGTTTTAGACTTGAGAAGATTATCGTTAAAGTCCCCCATGATAATCTTTCCACCTGGGAAAGTATTCATTTCGTCAATAAGATGTAAAACATTTTCGTTGAATAGGTCAACTTGGTATGTTTGGGGCCTGTATACAACTGCAGCAAGTATTTGAAACTGTGGAACGTGGAAGACTAATGATTCCAGATTTGTATTGCATGGGGTTTTGACTTCAATGTTTTCATCTGTCTTGCAATATATTCCAACTCCACCGTTTCCCTGATGTTTTAAAGTATTGGTGATGATGTTCATAGGATTGTAACAATTGTAACGGGTGTTGTGGTAGAAGGTAAAGTTATTTAAAAGTAAATGCTGTGTTGGATTGTTTGGTTGCAGCCATGTTTCAGCCAAACAGATGCACTGTGACTTTATTAAAGAGTTGTTTGCTTGCATTTCTTTAAAATGTGCATTGAGACTTTGAATGTTATGAAAAGCAATTGTGAACAAGGGTGAAGTCGAAGAAATTTGGTTGTCAGATATGAAAGGAGGCATTGTTGAAAGAACATTGTTGATGTCGTTGTTGCAATAAATAACTGACTCTTTAAAGTCTTCAATTATTAGGCCTGACAGAGAAGAAACACGACTCAAAGCTACGTAAGCTTGTCCTGGTGCAAATATTTTTTTCAAGTTAACGACTGCGCTGTTGACTGTTAAGCCTTGAACCTTGTGAACGGTACAAGCCCATGCTAATTGTAATGGATACTGACGCCGTATGCCACCATTGTTAGATACTTTCTCTTCTTCAGGGTTAATGATTGTTATGTTGTGTGTAGTATTATTTGGTTTGCGTATTTTAGCTCTTTGGCGCTGTCCAATTTTGTTGTCATCAAATTCAACATGTATTACAAATGGAAAATCTTTGTCATTATCATACATTATTTGGACAACTGTCCCAAAGGCACCATTAACAAGTCCATCTGAAACATCAATGTTTTTAGTCAGCATGATGCGAGCTTGTATGCCCAAACAGACACTTGGCTTTAGACAAGTATTAAAAACGTTGGTGTGGTGGCCATTCTTTCTTTCCATACGTCCAGTTTTGGGATTACGCTCAAAGTCTTGTGCTTCAATAGTTACAGCATTTTGGCAAACTGAACTCAGCATTTTGGAGTTGTAATCGCAAACCTGTTTGTTGGTAGCATAAATGTGCAACACGTTTAATTTTTCTCCTGTTTGGCACTGTTTCAATATTTCAATGTCTGTAGGCAACATAGGAGTTGATTTTTGATGGACACGTATGCGATTTAGCAACTCAGCAAAAGTAGAATCTTTTTGTCTCACAACTTGGGTCAACTGTGAAATTTCAAAGTGATCGTTCCAAATATTCAGTCCTGGCATATCACTGTAAATTGGTTTTCCTTTCACAGGTGGTAACTGATAGAAATCTCCCACAGCAACAATGCTAACTTTGCCAAACAAAGAATGATCTCCACATTGTTTGATCTGTCTCAGTCTCCCATGAATGTATGCAAAGAGTCTGGTGTCTACCATTGATATTTCATCGATGATCAGCAGTCCTAAATTGGATAGTTTAGCTCTCAAAGAGTTAATCTTTTCCTCGCCTAATGGCTGGTATGGTAATTGCACATTTGTGCCAATGCAAAATGTATTGTGTATAGTAGCAGCGCCAATGTTATATGCAGCAACTCCAGTTGGAGCCGTTAACAGGACAGTAGTGTCATCAGGGTTTGTACATGTTTGTGCTAAAATTCTAGACAACTCATAATGTATGGCTTTAATCAAATGGCTTTTTCCGGTGCCTGCTCCACCAGTAATAAAAAGTTTTATTTGTTGTGGATTTTGTCTCCATACTGTTTCTAAACTCCATTGACGTAGTTTATAAAAAATGCGTGCTTGCTCATCATTTAAGGATCTCATTATGTTCCAAGCAACGTCTTTAGTCATGAACGTTTTTCTGACTTCTATGTTACCAGTTGTAGTATTTTCTGAAATATGCTGTAAGTCATTTTCATGGTCAATGGTCACCTGGGTTTGTAAACATTGAAGGCGTTCCATTTCAGACTGGGGACAAATCTGTGCCCAAGCATCGTCCAATTCACCTTGTTGCTCCATAACAGATTGTGCATAGTCTAGTTTGTCAGAATTGTGTTCATACAATGACCTGTTGTTGTCAACAATTGCTTTAACTGTGTCTTGGTTTTCATTAAATTCATATACAATCCCAACATTGTAAAAATCTTCATATGACACAAAGGGATGTGGTTTCAACTCACAGTCTTTATAATGAGGCCAAAACAGTTGCAACTGGCTGTGGTGGTATTTTTCAGGATCTTTTGTGGGTGAGAGTCTTGCATATCTAATAACAGATGGTTCTGTACGTGATCTTTTTCTAATGTGGCCATAGTTGTCCTGAAGTTCGACAACAGATGTACTTTCTTTTGGATTACTTGGAACTTCACTTTTACTCAAGACACGATATTCAGAACAAAACGTGGCAAGGCACATGTTTTGAAACGGTGGTGATTGTGGTCTATGTTTATACCGGTCTACTACACTTGTCATCCACATATCTTGTTGACTGTCATTGTTTTTCCTTTCTCGCAATACACTGAGAGGTAAACTCATGCGCATAGGGTGTTCTCCGGTTGGTATGAACGTTACTTTTCGTGAGGATTCTCTTAAATGCATTCCAGTTAGTCTATATACTGCTTCTTGTGCAGACACTTCTCTATTATGAAGGTAAACACTGCCGAGTGATTTGAACGCAGCTTTAGCATCCAGATTGCCTTTATTTCCTTCTTTTTGTGCTTTATCTAGTAACAATCCCATTTCTCGTTCTGCTTTGGAAATATATGAAATTATATACACAACACAAGAATATGCATCCACAATGTACTGAATATCCATGTTGGCATTCCAAGCTCGTAACAGATCTTTATTGTATTGGTTAATCCAAATGTCACCAGGTTTTCTTTTTAACACCACATTTGTTTTATTCGTTAGTTTTGAGTTTGCTATTTCAAAAAGCAATTGAGAAATGTTGATGCTTTCAAAGAGTTCCTCTGTAGATTCAAATGTGTGGTCAGTATTTAATAAACTTGCTCTGATTAATTTCAAAATCTTTTCAGCAATGTCTGGTGTCATGAGTTTTCTCAATTCCTGTTCCTCATTTATTGCTTGTGATTCTTCAGTATTGCATTGATCTGGCTGTTGTGAATGACTATTAAAGTTTTCTTCAGAGTTATTTACTTCTTTTGTGGGCATGGTAGGGTCAAGTAAGTCACATTTAACCACTTCGGTTTTAGGAGGTTTTACAATACGATCAACAAATGTTCTACAAGATGGAGGTCGTGGGAAGTTAAAACGGCATTCAGTTTTTTTTTTTCTACAGGTTTTTGAATGCTTAGTGCTATGTTTTTGCACAGTGTTTACAATTTCATACAGTTCTTCGTCATCTGAAGAAGGCAGTTCACAAGATACGTATTTGTCAATGAAATCTACAACTTTCTCATCAGGGTCTTTGTCAATTTGAGGGGCTGATTTCACCCAGAACAAGCAATGACAATGAGGGGAGCCTCTGTTTTGAAATTCAATTCGGTAAAAGTAATCAGTTATTTGTCCAATAGGAGCTGCTGGAGACATAATCACATCTTTTAGGAAACTGTGCCATCTGTGGTCAAACATTCTTGCAGCTGTAACTGGGTTTTGTTTCAACAATGCACATTTTTCTGACCAAGTCAGTTCATCTATAGGCACATGTTTATTTTGTTCATGACTGAGTGTTGTCATCATTTCAGGCCAGCGCATGTCAGCTGAGGAAAATGAACAAAACCATGTGGGAATTCCTAGTTGTCGTATCATAGCAAACAAATCTTTCTGGGCAGATTGCCAAAAAGGGGGTGTTCCGCGTATTGGTCTTAAAAACTTGTAACCTTCGTCATTTTTTAATACCCGCCTTAAGGATTCTGCATCAGTTAGCATATTGGGATCATCTTTGTAGTTTGGTACTGTTCCTGAACTTTTGCGCAATGCTATTGAAACATTTGAAAGAACTTGTTGTACTTCTGATATGTATTGAGCATAGAATATATAGTCTGTGTTCTGAGCAAATCTTCCATCAGCATTAAGTAAACGTGTATTTAAATATCTTGACAGGCTTATTTTTTCTTTGCGAGACTCATGAAAAGTAGGACCTCCCGTGGGGTATAACACAGGAAAACATTTCCCTTCATTAGTAGTGTCTTCTAACAGTCTTACGGGATGATTATTTTCAGCTGGAGCTACTGATAACACAGAGTCAAAATGTTGATCCAAAACTTCTTGAGCAATATCTACTGGTTGTAAACATGTATCTAGAAACAGCCCATGTGTTTGCTCAGTGTATGTCAACTCTTCTTCAGGTTCATCAGTTTCAGAATCACTGTCCATTTTCTTATTAGTTTTTTCCTCACCAGTGCTTGTTGAATTGATGGGTTCAATAGCTATTTGTATTGGCACAACGTTATCATTGTTATTATCAAGAACTGCAACAGTTGAGTCTAATTTAGAAGGTGTATTATTAGTAGTACATATTTCCATATGTGTATGATCATGATTTTCTGAATTTTTGAGTGTGTCACTGATGATCTTCTGTTGATTTTCACTGATTTGCACATCGTTCACTTTTTCCAAAGGATTAACCCAGTCATTGTTAATGCTAATGTCATCATACCATTTGTTATTTAACTTTAAGTACTCCAAGGCCTTGTAGACATGGTTTGTATGAACATGTTTATATTCATAATGGCCTTTATATGTCAACTTGCGTTTTAGTTTAATTCGTAGCATTAAATCATTACCATCATTTCGTGGGAGCATCTTTGTTACTTCATCGACATTAGATGGAACACACACGACAGGTCCATGGCAACCATTTTGTCCGCCCTTTGGCAATGCCAACAGTTTCATAAATGGAATATGTTTAGCTATTAAGTGTTGCTCAAGAGAATTTAAAGACTTTAGCTCTGAAGGAATAGGTTCCAAATGTAAATTGTTGACTACACTTTCTTGAGGCATTCTACCAGAACAAAGTTTACGGTGACATGTGTGACATATCCACAGCTTAGATGATGGAATATGTTTTGTGCAATTGTCATCACATTCTTCATTACAAGTCTGTAAATATGTATCTGTAATACACTGTTTAGCCAAAGCAAAATGTTTACTATACCGATCATGTTTACATTCAACAACTTGTTTTCGAAAAAGCTGACGATGACAAACTGAGCAAACAAATCGAGGGCCTGTTTTGACATTTTTTCTAAATGACTCTATGACAAAATCAATGGAAAGTTTCCGATTTTTCTTATCAACATATGTTTGCACACTTTGCTGTTTTATTCTGCTTTGAAAAGCTGCATCACATTTATACTTCTTTTGGCTGTATTGTTTCACTTTAGATTGAAAGTCATCATCTGTTCTATACTTAGTTTGACTGTATTGTTTCACTTTAGATTGAAAGTCATCATCTGTTCTATACTTAGTTTGACTGTATTGTTTCACTTTAGATTGAAAGTCATCATCTGTTCTATACTTAGTTTGACTGTATTGTTTCACTTTAGATTGAAAGTCATCATCTGTTCTATACTTAGTTTGGCTGTATTGTTTCACTTTAGATTGAAAGTCATCATCTGTTCTATACTTAGTTTGGCTGTATTGTTTCACTTTAGATTGAAAGTCATCATCTGTTCTATACTTAGTTTGGCTGTATTGTTTCACTTTAGATTGAAAGTCATCATCTGTTCTATACTTAGTTTGGCTGTATTGTTTCACTTTAGATTGAAAGTCATCATCTGTTCTATACTTAGTTTGGCTGTATTGTTTCACTTTAGATTGAAAGTCATCATCTGTTCTATACTTAGTTTGGCTGTATTGTTTCACTTTTAAATTGAACTCCTCTTCAGTTTTGTACTTCTCTTGGCTGGACAGAATTTTTGTTTTTCTGTATTTCTCATTTTTTGCATATAATTTCTGTTGCAACAAAATGCATTTTTTTCTCAATTTATTATCTTCATTATATTTTTCCCTTTTATGGGTGGCTTTCATGTATCTGGTTTCTGCATCATTTGTGTATTGTGATTGTTGTATTATACCTGTGGCTGATTTTGATGGCATATCAATAACTTCATATATTTCTTTATCTTTGATTGATAATTCCCTTTTCCTCAAATTCATATTCCACTTTGGCATAGGGTTTTTTGCTTGACAGAATGATGCACATGCACCTTCACATTGTTTATCTGTTATACAAGTTACCACTTCATAATGGTTTCCATTTACATGGTTCAAATATATGGCCTCCTCACTC
The DNA here is from genome assembly GCA_023658055.1 of Thaleichthys pacificus. Lineage (NCBI taxonomy): Eukaryota > Metazoa > Chordata > Actinopteri > Osmeriformes > Osmeridae > Thaleichthys > Thaleichthys pacificus. The sequence goes on along the minus strand of CM042857.1, from coordinate 14,223,438 downwards.
GTTCTTGAAATACTTTTGTAGATGTTCCAGCGGTCAGAATTAAATGTGTAGATGTCGGTATGGAATAGATCTGCTGCTGTTATTATTTCTAATTCAGTGCCCCACGTGTTTGAATACATCATTCGGGAAGATTGTATGTACTGTTCTACAGAGCTGTATTCAGTTCTCAGAAACCTTTTAAATGTTTCCTTCTTTTTCATTAAGTGTCTTACCACATGTTTGCGAATTTTCATGTGAGGGCTTTCAATGCCGCAAATTGCCATAGCCAGTGACCGGAACAAGCAGTTTCCATCTTTTCTGATAGCTTTTGATTCACATGGAAAACTTAATAGCGTGCATTGTTGAATAATGGTTGAAGCATGGTTATCATTTACATTCTGCAAATCTAACTGTGAACATAACGCACTTTGATTAATACATGTTAAGGGATTAAACGTCCATGTTGGCAGAGTCACGTCACCAACTATAACATCATCAGTATCATTTTGCGATGGCAATGCATGACCACGCTCTGTTTGTTTTTCCAAAGTGCTCTTGGTAACATTAATATTTACATCAACAAACACCGCTGTCGTTACTTGTGGTTTGATGGCATTTGCATTGCGTTTCCGTCTATTAGACCTGTGTAATGCTGTAGTGTCACCGTCTTCACATCTCATTGTTACGCTGATTCCAGTTACCTCAAAAGATTCTCCAAAAGCATTCAGTGACCATGCAAGTCTATTAATGTGCTGACTGTACATATCCTCAAAAGTTTGATAGAAACACACAATACTTTTTCCTGTTGGATGAAGAAGGCCATCAGAGCTGCGTGAGTGGGAATCAAACACTGCATAACCATTGACGTATTTAATAATGGCACAAGTACTTTCACTCAATGTCAAAAAACAGCAGTCATCTATTAGGACTCTCTGGAGTGCTTCATAAAGGCTCATCGACACATTTATCAATTGTGGATCATAATTATGTTGTCCTACTATGCCAGAAAACGCTTGTCCAAGATTCAATGTGAAATTAACATTATTCAGCACGTGATGTGATGGTAAATCACTTACAAAAAGATGAGTATGGTTTATCTGACTGTATTTCTGCAATGATATGTACATCTTGTTTCCATTCACAAGAATATTATCGACATCACTACTTTGCCATGTGCATACATCTTTCAGTTGATTCATCAGAATTGCTGTTAAACTGTTTGTCACACATTGTACACCTGCATTTTCTTTAAACATAACATGTCCTTGATGAAAAGATCCTTGTACAAACCTGTTAATACAACTTGGAGTTACAGAGTTAGATGGCACAATATAAGTAATTGGTTCAGAGCATGGTTCAGAGCATGGTTCAGAGCATGGTTCAGAGCATGGTTCATTATGGATTGAATCCCCATAATAGTTTGGTTCATGGTGAAGATCACCATAAGAACAGTGTGGTATTGGAGCACACCTTATAGATTGAAGAGGACCACTGGTCCTTGAAAGAGAGTGGGAGATATTTTCCCACCTCTGGGCAGGCACAGACTGTGAAAGAGCGTCACAGGGCCTAAACACAGATGACCGAGAGGTTGGAAGAGGAGGAAAATCAGAGTCAGTGAAAGTTGGGGTTGGGGATAGAGAAGGGGTATCACAAGGGGTAGAATTGGGAGCAGGGGACAGAGAAAAATCAGACAAGGCGCTGCATGCAGCAGCAGCCTTGAGGTTACGCCCTCTTTTACATTTCTTCTTAAGTGGCATCTGAAAAACAGGAAAAGCTATTGAAGAACAATATAACTACCTAACTAGGTACATGTAATAGGGAAACAAGTAGGCAAATAAGCAAACAAATAGGCTCAGTGCGCATTTGTGGATCGTGGTACGCATTTGTGGATCGTACACATTTGTGGATCGTGCTGTGCATTTGTGAATCATACTGTGCATTTGTAGATCGTGCTGTGCATTTGTGAATGGTTTTGATACAATAATGGCCCCATATAAAACCCTGTCTTTCGATTTAAAAAAATTAGTTTTGACTGATGACGTTTTTTCACCTAACAGCTTTTCAGGAAGTGTCAGTGTGGTGCCGACATGCTGGAAAAAGTTACTAAGGAAAAAACACTTTCTCATTAGATCGTTCAGATTTCAATGCATTCATATGGGATTATCAACATGTTTTCAACTTGATTTCTCAAAATGTATGTTTTAAAATTGACAAAATATACCTTATTTTGAAGAAAACAACCTACTCTCTCGTTTAAGATATGTCTCCCGGCGGTGCCGACCTTCTATGAAAGGTAGCCAAAGCTGCAAAAACTATAAACTTTCTCAATGTTTATTGCAACCAACATTTGATAGCATTAAGGTGCAAGTCTCTACATGTTAACTGGCATATTTGTTTTTATTATCTCGCTAGTAGTAGCTAGTTATAGAGCTAAGAAAAGGACGTGGACCTGAAAATTCCGGTGCCAGATTTCTCAGTGGCGTTCTTACTGGGCATTCACACTGCAGCGGAGTTGGCGGCGCGGGGCGTCGGCTTCCAATTCATTTTCAATGAAACCAGGCGTTGACGCTCGCGTAGGGCACTGTGGGAAGGCGAGCGGAGCGGAGCAGAGCGTTGAAAGTTGGATTTTCTCAACTTTATGTAAATGAGGAGTGTGAAAACGCTAGCGTTGGCCAATTGGATTGGTTTCTTGTTACGTAGCAACCGTTGGTCATGATAAACATTTCTAGGTTTCACAATTTCGAGATGGAGGAGAAACTTTTCGTATGTGTCTGCACACCCAGTTCTGTTCAGAACAAAGTTACTAATGTGACGAGCCTTAATTTAAAGATTACATTAAACTAATAGTGCATGGTTGCCGATGTCGTCAGTGTTCCTAGTGTGTTTTTATAGCCTACTTTTAAATTCAGTCTCGTCACATTACGTGACTGTTCTGTGCCACTGCTAGCTCGCTAGCCCAGCCTACAAACGACTGGTTGAGTGACCGGTGGCGTAACATGTAACGTTATTCTACTGTAATCTTGCACTAGTAAAAATTCGGTATTTTGATCGATATTGTGAGTACATGAACCCAAATCTGCACGCTTGGCCATGACAACAACAGTGACCTTAGAGAACTACAACTCTGTATTAACTTGTCTAACACGCCCCCGAGCGTGGGGCACTGTGGGAAGGCGAGCGGTGCAGAGCGTTAAAAAACGCTGCAGTGTGAACGCCCCGTTAGTAACATTCAGGCTAATTTTGGCTTTCTGAGCATTTGTTACAATGCGTTTGCTACCGGCGTTCCACATTATTTGACAGTTGGTTAGCCTTGGCCAAAAATGCCACGTTCTATTGTCCACCCTAGGCCTAATTATGTTGTCTCTAAATAAATATCATGGCAGCATAGCTGCTAGGCTGAAGTACAATGAACTTTTGCTTAAGGTGTTTAAGAGTGAATAAACCCTAAAACAAGATTACCCCAACAGTAAAATAAATGTAAAGCTAGGTAGAACAAACTGACAGTGCTCCAGATAAATTTCAAACTGTCTCAGACTGGGAAACTCAAACTAGTTAACATAACCTACTAACGTTAGCTAAATCGAAATACAGTAGGCTACTGTAGCACTAGTTAGACTAGCTAGGTATTTAACTTGTAACAATAACCAGTACAAATAGGCTGTATAGTTCGTTTTCATAATTATGAAGAAGCAAGAATAGTATTCTTAAGAATACTTTCGTTTACCAAACACAAATTGGGACTGATGACCTACCTCGTTTCTCGTTTTCTTTCCTATGGTGTTCTTGACTTCTTCATTTAGCTTTGCCGGATGTTGAAAAGGTGATGCGCCACCTATTGTTGAGGACATGAAGTTTGCGGTATTGCACAAAAAACACAAAATAGGCCGTTGATGTAAATGTCAAAAAATTAAGAAAAGCTAATTTACTTCAATAATTATCTTCTTTATTCGTAGACTATCTCCTTCTTCAAACACAACGTCATTACTCAATTGCAACATATTCACAATGTATAGCCTATTAGCTAGATAGCTACAGACCGTGATAGCCTAGGCCACTGTGATATGCCTATAGAAATAGTGTAGACTAAATGTTACCAGCAATGTGTAAAACTTTGAATTTGTATAGAATGTCTATATAGACCTTTTTTGATGAACATTCTAGAATCTTCGTTTGTTAAATTTGACCCATGAAAGCTTCCGGTTTCAGACGCGCAAATGATTGATGGAGTTTAGAAGCATAAGAAGTGAGAAAGTTACTGTGGTAATTTTTTTAAACAATGTCAGTCTTGTTGCTGTGTTCGGCTGTTCGTTGAGATTGGGGAAGAAAAAGTTGTCCACAATCAAGATATGTACATTTCCTATAAAAACGGGACATTGGGATTGGGTTGCTGCTGTAAAGAATAGCTTACTCATGCTTTAAAAA
>CM042857.1:14157575-14218937 GCA_023658055.1 Thaleichthys pacificus | reverse complement strand
ACCGTTTCTTAACCTTTGTCCCAAAGCTGACCAAAGCTAATACTCTGCCCTTTCTATTCATATAATCTCAACAGTTGGTGTGTAGCTGAGAGGATAGAGAGACTGACTTGTAACCTTATTCTCATGAGTTCAAATCCCCATTCAGCCTGTTGTTGGCCAAACATGAAGTAGTTTTGCTCTCTTGTTGTCCAACTCTCGATCTTCGACAGTGTACATGTTTATAATATTTTGCCATTTTGCGGAGGAACCCGCATCGCTGCTTGCAGCTATATTTCTTATTATTATTTTTCTTCTCCTTGCGCCTCAATATCTCAAAAAGTCCCTGGTCATAAATTTTGTAATTTGGCACATTGATACTACATCGAAGTGGGTACCCCCACACCAAATATGGGCCACATCGGACCATAGGGGGCGCCACAGGCCACGCCCAAAAGTCCAATTTTCAAAGTGATGGCATTTCCACCCCATTGCTCCAATTCTTCTGAAACTTGGTGTGCATGCCTCATTTTTCATGAGGAACAAAAAAGCCTCAAGGACCCATAAGGTCCGCTGATACGCAGATTTTCTATACATGTGTGAGGTTGTCTCTTGTAGTGGTCAAGAGGTCACGTAGAAGGCCCTGGACAATACACATATAGATCAAGGAATGTGCTCTGGTCAACTTAGGTTAAGTACAAGATGCAGAGAATAGTACAAGCAATGATTGATGACCGCATCACCTTTGTGGTGTCCCTTCTGTGCATCAAGTTGTGGAATCCGTACCGTTTAAGGAAATGTGTTTGTGGTAAACTACATTTGTACATTCCAGCAATATATAAGGGACTTCTGAGAGACATGTTTTCTCACTCATGCTAGCCACTCTGTTGTGGATTGGTGGCATGATCCGACGTCGAGCTAATAAAACCGAGTCAACCCTTTTTATAATTGTCGTGACTCTTTCCGGCCTGCCTGCTTAGAGATCTCATCCTTACAGTCCGCCATGATGTATTTTCCTGTACATTGATAATTTGGGAAAACCTTAAAAATTCCTCTTCTCTTGAACCAAAGTTCTAATTGACTTGAGATTTTGCACAGATATTTTTCATTGACATATTTAAAAATGTTACTTAAGACAATTGAATCAAATACAAAATGGCTGAAAGGGGTGTATTTATGTAAATGTACACATTGCCTCAATATGTTTGTGTCACTAAATCAAATGTATTTTTGAAGGATGGTTCAAACTTAATAGGCTTTAAGGCGACATGCCCCTGAAGTGCCATGCAAAGTTTCACCCTGATATGTCGAAATATGAGTGAATTACAGCTGTTTGAACTTCGACCAAATCTGACAATGCTTGCCATTGGAGAAACAGATTTTTTTATTATCCAGTTTTGTGTAATCCATGTCTGGGAATGGCTCAGGGTTGTAGGTTCAAAACCAGTCAGTGGCATTGTTTTTAATTTTTTATTCTGACAAAAAAGGATAGAGAGACTGACTTGTAACCTTATGCTCATGAGTTCAAATCCCCATTCAGCCTGTTATTGGCCAAACATGAAGTAGTTTTGCTCCCTTGTTGTCCAACTCTCGATCTTCTACAGTGTACATGTTTATAATATTTTGCCATTTTGCGGAGGAACCCGCATCGCTGCTTGCAGCTATATTTATTATTATTATTAATTTTCTTCTCCTTGCACCTCAATATCTCAAAAAGTCCCTGGTCATAAATGGTCCCAGCATGCAGTGCGGCATGTCCAAAAACGCAAAGACGTGTGGAAAATAGTTTGGTTACAACAGCCGTGCCAGGGATTTCAGTTGTTGTGTTCGTTCCGTTAGATGTTTGTAATGTTATTATTTGTTGGTTAATATAGTCTTGTTGGTCACCCTGATTGTGCATGTTGTGTATTTTAATGGGACCAGAGAGTCGGCTGCTGTACCCTCACAAACTATTCTCGCAAGCAGCTGAACATGAGCTCTGCCTAGCCCGGTTGCCCACATGACTACTGTTAGTTGTGCATTGACTGAGATTCTGGAAAGAGATCAACTCAATAAGACTTTCAATATCCTATAAAAAGCTAATACTCTGCCCTTTCTATTCATAAAATCTGAACAGATGGTGTGTAGCAGAGAGGATAGAGAGACTCACTTGTAACCTTATGCTCATGAGTTCAAATCCCCATTCAGCCTATTGTTGTTGGCCAAACATTAAGTAGTTTTGCTCTCTTGTTGTCCAACTCTTGACCTTATACAATGTAAATTTGCAGCTATATTTATAAATGTTTTGGTGACATTCATATATTTAGTATAGTTAATTTATAAAAAATAAAAAGTTTATTGGATGATAAAGTATTAAATAAGAGGAAGATGACCCTTCTCTTCCTCCCCTGATGAGCCTCCACTAACACACACACAGATTCCTGTCATAATTAGAGAGATGATGTAAAAGGGTATGGCTATTGCAATACTACAGACCAAGGAGAGGTGGAGGTGGATGCTTCGCAGAACTGGGAGTGTAGTGACAGATAAATTATGACAGTAGACTGGAAAGGAAATTATTTTCTGTTATAGGTTAACTGAGGTAATTGACTGTTATCAGCAGATGGATGGACCTGACAGATTCCTAATGGTGCAAGCTAATCAACTAGTACCAAAGTCCACCTTATTGTATGTATAGAAAAACAAGAGAGACACAGTATAAGGATACAGCATAAGGATCAGCAACCAAATAGAACTTGTACGTATGGCTTTGTATGTAAGAGCCAAGAATGATCATGGTTAAATAACTTCCTCTGACACTCTTGTCCATTTTGTTGTGGGATAGTAAATGACAGTGGATTGTAAAAGCCATCTCATTCCTACCCTTGTACAGTCCTTCAGCTGTAGTACAACAATAAAACAGTTATCTATCAAATACGTGTATAGATGTGTTTTGTGAGACAGTGACAGTTGCCATGTGACGTCTTGAGATTGATCCTTGTACCTGTTCATGAGTACAGTAAAACCAGCCCAGCCCAGTTTGGCAGATGGTGTGGGTTTTTTGTGAACCTGCACACTCGTTCCTCACTTTTTACTCAAACACCGTTTATGAAGTTAGGTTCTAATGCCTGGCCTAACTAACTAATACCATCAGACTTAATAACCACAGACAACTGGCTAACCAGTCACTGCCTACTATCAACATGGAGGAACTCAAATCAAGAGGACGCAAACGAGAGGGAAGACACAGGTATGTATGGTATAATAAATGTTTTTACTTTATTAGAGCAGTGTTCACTGAATAAAAATCAGTACAAGCGACTTCACAGTTAATGTCACTACCTGTATCAAATTACTATCCACACCACTGCATAGAACAAGGAAATTAAAGAATTCAGTTTAGCTTCTCTTAGATGCTCCATTATTGGCATGTATATGTTTTTTTCATTGTGATGAAGAAAACATCCTTCCTACCTGAGTACTGAAGGCTTCTTTCTGTAACCTGTCATTTGGTACATTGATTTAAGTAATGCGGTCTTATTAAACAATATACTGTGTGCAGAGGGAAGAAAAGGTATCCTCATGCATCAAGTTTTCTCTGCCCTCTTTATTTTTACCGCCCACTGTTGCTCACATATCAAGTATATGATATCATCTTGATTATTCTTAGGTGAACCTTAGCAGGAATATATTATCTTGACTGGCCAACGGTTGTGTTGATTTACTGCAATGTTATAATTTCAGCCAAAGCTCATTCACCTGGCAGAATGATAGTTAAAACAGGTCCTTAATTTAAATATGTTATTGTTTTTAGTCTTGATTTGTACCAAGTACAGACAGTCATATGTCTTCAGAATTTATTAACAAACAAATTCTAATCTTACTTGAGCATTATAAACATATACTAGAGAGGGTACAATTTCTGGGGAAATTGTAGGGTGTGCTCGCTTTCGTCGGTTGTAGGTGGGTCCGTCCCCTTAAATTTTTCCCTTCTGGTGATATTTTCAAGCATTTAGCCTACTCGTATTGCATAATTCATTAAGAACCCCATTTGAACCAAGCGAACCCCATTTGAACCAAGCGAACCCCCTTTGAAACAAGCTACTGTAACAACGTTGTCACCGGCAGTATTTCCGATAGAATCGCGATTCAAACAGTACCGTCTGCTAACTGAAAATATGCCCCCAAAAACGTAAATAAATTTGACATTAATTTAGGGGGAAATGGCTAATTTAAAAGAAGTTTGCTACGAGCAAGCTAGCTGCTGTTGCTAGCCAAACGTCACGGAGAAAGCGCCAGAAATGAGAATGGCTGTTTATCACATAGATATATATATAGGCTGTTTATCAATCCGAAGAACGCTAAGAACGCAAGTACAATCTTTTGAAGAGCGTTCTTGCAAGCGTCCATGCGAGAATGGTCTTGCAAGACCGCAAGGACGGAGAATGAATTGAGATGCGGGTTTTCTTGGCTATTGCGCAATACCCTGGACTCGCTGGGTTATCGAAAAGTCGGAGCAAATTTACAAAGTAGCCGTTTCATCAATAAAATAAACAAATTTTCAGCGACTACACAGCCCATTTTTCGTCACATTTTAATTCAGATGCTGATTTTCACGTACTGTTTAGCTGAAATATGAATAGTAAAGTTATGAAGTTTGTCCGCCTCTCCTGACATCTTGCAATGACTTCTGGGAAATCATGTGCGTTCCCGCTGGCCAAGTCACCCATAGATGTGTTTATATATATCTATGAAGTCACCATCCGATGCATCCTCGATAAAAGGGGCGGATCGAGAACATCTTTGGCGTTCTTGGTGACTTGTGTTCTTTGGATTGGAACCGTACTTGGGCAATGAAAGATGACGTCAAACGAGCTCGCAAGAACACAAGAACGGAGAAAAACGTGGATCCTTGACCATAACTTGCTAAATTTTCAACCGATTTTTTAACGGTTTGGTTTGTTATCAACGGCAGAGATGTCGTTATGCCACTGCATACTTCTATTCTATTTTTTGGAGTGGAATAACTCAAATTCTGAAGAATTTGAAAATTTAGCAGAAAACCAGTTGCTGAAGTCTGGGTTGAACGAATTTGAAGGTAAAAGGACACCACTGGATAACTTGAACTTGCTGGAAAAACGTAGCAACCGTTGGTCATTGGCAACAGACTGGCAACATTTCTAACCTAGAATCAGTGCTCGAAGTGGGCCGGTACTCACCGGTACGCAGTACCGGCACCTCTACATTTGACTCTTAAGCGTACCGGCACCTTTTCTTGCGGACCGGCACATTTTCTTGCGTGCCGGTACGCTAGATTCGAAAAAGTTATCTAGACAGCATCAACTGATGCCTGAGTAAAACATATTTTTTACTGCTGCTTTCAAACCTAGAAACTAAACTACTTTCGTTTGGTTTGTAAGTAATCATGTTAGCCTGGCTTCAGAAAGGCACTAAAAGAACGAGTGTGCCAGAGCCAGACACGTCAACAGAGGTCCAAGTTCAACCAGAAACATCGGGTAGGCTACGGGTAGGCATGAGCTTCAAACTTGTTTAAATAAATACATACATTTATGTATGGCTGCGGGAACTAGGGGTGCTGAGGGTGCTGCAGCACCCCCTGACAGCACGAGAATTTAAAATGATATGACTTTAAAATCCACCACCGCGGAATAGCCCCGCAGTAGCGGACTGGCCATCGGGAACACCGACCGGGAGAAGAATAACGATGGAAAACCAGGATAAGAAACGTAAGGGTGGGGCTGAAAAATAAAGAGAAAAAAAGACATCACTTTCACTAGACAAGGTTTTACCAATTAAAAAACAGCCATTTTAATTTTAATTTTAATTTTAATTTTTGGCCATAACTAACAAAATATAAAATATCGAATCTGTCCGCTGTTCTACATTGCCCACATAATTACGTATATTTCATTCCAAGTCTCTGCCGAAACCATAGATATCCTTTTTGTCTGTGCGGTCAGAAATACAATTCCTTTGGCAGTTTCAAAAACGTTCATGGTGCGTGTCTGTTTGGTTGCCACGGTGATGGCGCAGCTATGATAGCGAACGAGCTAGGCAGAGAGAAAAACGGAACATTTACCTAGCATCCACACCTCAAACAAGTTGACCTAGACGCAAAACTACACGTCCAATCAATAAAATGAGGATATTTTCCGAGACCCAAGACTCTGCCGAAACTAGAGATGTCCTTTATATGTCTGTGCGGTCAGAAATGTCTCTACCGGCAGTTTCGAAATCGTCTTCCTTCTTGCTTTCTCTGACGGATTTTACCCACCTCTCCATTGAAGTTAGTGAGAGAATTTGAAAGGCTGCTCTCGCTTCAAGGCTCATAGCTGAAAATCTGTAAATGTGAGCTCTTTAGTAGTTACATTGGCTGAAAGAGGACCATTTTTCCTACATTTTAAGGTATAACTTGTTTCTGTAAGTTAAACTATATGAAAGTTAGAGAGAGTGTGCCACTCTGCTTGGTGCTCATTCATAAAAATCAAGAAGGAGCAAACATTTTAATGTATTTCAAACTGTCATAATTCAAAATTGGCTGAATATTTGAAAAGGCTGAATGATTTGGGAATAGCTGAATGTCTTGTGAACATTTTAAACGTTGAATGGTGTCTCTAGCTGAAAGTATGCTGAAGTAGTTACGTTTGAAAGAGGAGGAAGCTTTTTAATGATTTAAAAGGATTTACCATTACTTTTAACAGGGCTGCCAACTTGTCCAAAAACCTTGGCGTGAGATTTGGTAGCAACCCCCCCCCCCCCCTCCGGGGCGCGCTATCGCGAGCTTCACCCCCCCCCCCCCGGGGCGCGCTATCGCGAGCTTCACCCCCCCCCCCCCCTCCTTAGGCGAGCTTTCGCGAGCTTCACTGCCCCCCCCAGGCGAGTTTACACGGCTGTTTGCGCATCAATGATGCTTCACTCCGTTAACCTGCGCCTCGTCCGTTACTGTTTACAACGTTAGCTTGGCTACTTGTTTGGCGTTGCCTTTTCAGCGTGAGATATACAATGTGTGGCGTGAGAGCGTGATAAATGCTTGAAATGCGTGTGTCACACGGCGAAACCGTGAGAGTTGGCAGCTCTGCTTTTAATGGGAGAATAATTTGCACAAAAACCTTAATACATCAAAAAGTATAAAAGTGAGAAATGAGAAAAGTCATAGCACACATCTTCTGAAGGAGCTGAACGTTTTGATTCCAAATCGGTGAAAGTATGCAGGACTAGTTAAATACGGTGGCCCACGGGTGCACACCACAGCAACATTAGGGAAGCAAACAAAAGTTGAAAACACAACAACATTAACACACAACACAACAACATTAACAAAAACGAAACATTTATAAAAACGCTACATTACAAAAAACTATCTAGCGTCACTGTGTCCAATCCCGACCGGTTTTTAGCTAACATTCTGATAAAATGCCACTTCAAATATTGATAAAAATAATCGTATCACGTTTTCATCTGATTTACTGGTTTCACGTTAAGCTTTAACTTACTTACCTTTCGAGCTAAATATTGTAAAAAAAATTAGAGTTAGCTTAGCCTTTACTAGAGCCAGTCAAAAGACGCTGGCACCGGTAAATTAGCCGTGCGCTACCCTTGTCCAAACCCGACCGCACTTCTATCCTCGTAGTAAACACTCGTCGCTGCTGTTTTTACGGGGATATTAACTTGATCCAGTGTCACCAAACTGACCATCAATGCTGTCAACATATCCGGGGACGTTGTTATGTCCTCCACAATAAGAAATCACGCTTCAACATCTCCAAACTATGCGATAAAATCTCTATGCGATAAAATTTTTACTGTATACCACCACCTGCTGGATGTTTTGTTGAACTCTTCTCAAAGTTTGCTAGCCCCCATCCCTTCCTCCCCTCGACTACAGATCACATCACACATGATCGTGTATTTTCATCGGCTAGACAAAGTAGTGTTAAGCTAGCGTTGAAATACACTCATATGCTAACCCATATAGTAGCAGTACGATGACAACACAGACACACTTGTCAGAGTAAAGACCGTCGCCCAAGCGTCGCCCGAGTGTCGCCGAGTGGTCTTTCGACCAAAGTAACTTTCCTATATTATTTAGACATGTAAACGTCCATATATGTTCATGAAATTTGACACGTAGATTGTTTGGTATGCCTAAAATAATACTACTTACACTTTGCTGGCGATAGCAAAAGAAAATGCTGGCAAAAAGACCGGAAACTGAGTGTCCAAACCCCGTTCGGGTTTGGACAATAGTAGCTTACAGCGGTCGGGATTGGACACAGTGACGTTACTACTTACAACACAACAGCATTGGTTCACACCACCAACATCAGCCGAGAACACAACAGCATTAGCCGAGAACACAACAACATTAGCCGAGAACACCGCAGCATTAGCCGAGAACACCGCAGCATTAGCACAAAACACAACAACATTTGCAGAAACGCTGCATTTCAAGTTCACACCAAATAGATTTCTTTAACCAAGCCTGTTTCATTCATCATTTGCCTGAGAAAGCGACCTTCGTTAGCCAGGCTAGTTTTGCCCGAGCCAGCCTAGTTTTGCCCGTTCACTCCATTCTACAGTAAAAACGTCAGGGAGGACTGCCTTTTGTAGATACGAGCCTGCTGAAGATAGCCAGCATCTCGGATTTCTTTAACCGAGCCTGTTTCATTCGTCATTTGCCTGAGAAAGTGACCTCCGTTAGCCAGGCTAGTTTTGCCCTATCACTTGGTCAGGCTATTTAAAGGTATCGGGGTCAAGTGACTTTTGTGCATGGACAAATGAAATGTAAAAGTGCCTCAAAAAGTTAATGTCAAGCCCTGAAATCCAGTAGCCAGAGATGATGACCTGATCGACACTCCAAGTGTATTATACCCGGGAGAAGTTCGTCTTTTGCAGCCGACATGCGCAGTTGAGCATGCTTGACAGTCGTGTGACGTAGGGTGATAATTGGTCTATTGTAGGGTGTGCTTGATTGCGTCGGTTGCAGGTGTATGGGCTCAAAACGGGGCCAAAGGTATTGCAAATGCGTATAGGACAATCCACAAATGTAAAACGCGATCCACAAATGTAAAACGCGATCCACAAATGTAAAACGTGATCCACAAATGTAAAACGTGATCCGCAAATGTAAAACGTGTTCCGCAAATGTAAAACGTGTTTCGCAAATGTAAAACATGTTCCGCAAATGTAAATCAAGATCCACAAATGTGATTAACTGTCCACAAACAATCACATTTTGATTTGCCTTTGAGTTTTTTTCTAACTACATATTTGCAAGACATTTTCAAGGGGATTGCGTAAAATTGGTGCCATAAAGCTTCGCAAATAGGGCATTAAAAAGCTGAACTTAGATCATGTGACTTTTGGCCCCGATTTGACGCATGTGACTTTTGGCCCCAATCAAACGGGCCAAAAGTATTGCGAATGTGTATGACGATCCACAAATGTAAAACGTGATCCACAAATGTAAAACGCGATCCACAAATGTAAAACGTGATCCACAAATGTAAAACGCGATGCACAAATGTAAAACGTGATCCACAAATGTAAAACGTGATGCACAAATGTAAAACGCGATCCACAAATGTAAAACGCGATCCACAAATGTAAAACGTGATCCACAAATGTAAAACTGGTTCCGCAAATGTGAAACACATTCCGCAAATGTAAAAAACACGTTCCACAAATGTAAAATCTTTTCACACATATAGTAAATCGCACTGGACACCCGTGATGTAGCAATGTAGGTTCTATGTGCTGTACCCAGACTGTTAAAGGGGTGACACCGGGAGTTGTAGGAGCGTCTTTAGGATGAAGCGTTTTACATTTGTGGATTGTCCTATACGCATTTGCAATACTTTTGGCCCCGTTTTGAGCCCATACAGGTGGGTCCGTCCCCTTAAGTTTTTCAAGCTTTTAGCCTACTCATATTGCGTAATTCATTAAAAAAAAACTTTGAAACAAACGACTGTAACAACGCTGTCACCGGCAGTATTTCAGATGGAATCGCGATTCAAACAGTATCATCTGCCAACTGAAAATATGCCCCCCAAAACGTAAATAAGCTTGACATCTATTTAGGGAGAATTGGCTAATTCAAAAGAGGTTTGCTACGAGCAAGCTAGTTGCGGTGGCTAGCCAAACTTCACTGAGTGAGGGGATTGTTTGAAAGCACCGGAAATGAGAATGTTTCTTTTTACATAAAGTTTAGGCTGTGGCACTGAAGCCAGTGACGCACCACACAAGCTTGAGTTTAATACATTATTTAATGTTACATTACTTACTGTACATGCAAGTCTTGATTTGCTTAAATGTACATGTATGATGCTGTTAGTACACCACGGCACGATACTCGCTGTGCAACAGCACATCTATGCACGTTGTATCCATGCGTCGTTGCTAACGTGTGCTGACGTTGTGACGTAGGCTAGCACTGAGTACCCTTTGTTGACACAAGGCACTTTTTGCCACAACAACTTAAGTTCAGCCTAAACCGTGCAACGAAACGTAAATCCCAATAGAAGCAACGCAATCAAGACCAAGACGAACATTTTGACACCGCCGTTTTCTATGTAGTCCAAATATTGACTGATCCTTAGGGGTGGGAAAATAATAGTAACTAGAGAGGGTACAATTTCTGGGGAAATTGTAGGGTGTGCTTGCTTGCGTCGGTTGTAAGTTTTTCCCTTCTAGTGATATTTTCAAGCATTTAGCCTACTCATTGCATATTTCATTAAGAACACCCTTTGAAACAGCTGCAAACCCCCTTTGAAACAAGCTACTGTAACAACGTTGTCACTGGCAGTATGGAATCGCGATTCAAACAGTACCGTCTGCTAACTGAACATATGCCCCCCAAAACGTAAATAAGTTTGACATTAATGTAGGGGGAAATGGCTAATTCAAAATAAGTTTGCTAGAGGCAAGCTAGCTGCTGTTGCTCCACATTTCACTGATTGTTTGAAAGCGCCGGAAATGAGAACGTTTCTTTTGACATAAAGTTTAGCTGTGGCATTGAAGACAGTACTACACACTGCCAGTGGGTGAGCCGAGTCTGACTGAGGGCGCTAACGTCAAAACAAGCCGTGGTGTCACTCAAATTCCAAGTTTTACACAAATGACAAAAATATGCTGACGCGCTGGCTGTCTTCGCAATCGCCATATCTTTATAACACTGCCCTCCTTCTGATTTTTGATGTAGAATTGACCCTGGTACGAAATTAAGAAAATACTCATCAAAGATCGACAACAGCTGACGCAATCGTCAACGGAGGCTGACGGGGCTCTCACGTAGCAAACCAATCAAAGTTTTTACAGCAACCTACATTAAAATCTCACCTTCTGGCTGTCTTCACAATAGTCATATCGTCATAACATTGCCCTCCTTCTGTTTTGTGGTGTAGAATTGACCGAACTATAAAAATACGAAAATACTAAACTACTATGACACTTGCATGGCTGCCGCCTAGGCAGTCTCATGGGCGACCCGCACTCGCTCAAATTACAAAGACTTTCACAACCTAAATAAAAAATCCGAGATGGCAGTTCCACTCGAAATTGCTTTCTCAACAAAACCCAATGGTTGGTAATTTTGGGGGTTGGCATTTTTCACTCATAATCCAAGCTCCAATTTGCGTGCTAGAACGTCTCTATCACGTTGTATCCATGCGTCGTTGCTAACGTGTGCTGACGTAGTGACGTAGGCTAGCACTGCTACCCTTCGTTGACAGAAGACACTTTTCGCCACAAAAACTTAAGCTCAGCCTAAACCGTGCAACGGAACGTAAATCCCAATAGAAGCAACGCAATCGAGACCAAGACGAAACTTTTGACACCTAGGTTGTCTATGTAGGCAAAATATTGACTGAGTTTTAGGGGTGGGAAAATAATAATAATAATAAGATATATGTGAGAGAACAAAGGTTGTGCCCTTGCCGAAGGCAAAGCACACCCAATAATAAGATATACAGTATGTGAGAGAACAAAGGGTGTGCCCTTGCCGAAGGCAAAGCACACCCAATAATATATATGTGAGAGAACAAAGGTTGTGCCCTTGCCGAAGGCAAAGCACACCCAACTAGAGAGGGTACAATTTCTGGGGAAATTGTAGGGTGTGCTTGCTTGCGTCGGTTGTAAGTTTTTCCCTTCTAGTGATATTTTCAAGCATTTAGCCTACTCATATTGCATATTTCATTAAGAACACCCTTTGAAACAGCTGCAAACCCCCTTTGAAACAAGCTACTGTAACAACGTTGTCACTGGCAGTATGGAATCGCGATTCAAACAGTACCGTCTGCTAACTGAAAATATGCCCCCCAAAACGTAAATAAGTTTGACATTAATGTAGGGGGAAATGGCTAATTCAAAATAAGTTTGCTAGAGGCAAGCTAGCTGCTGTTGCTCCACATTTCACTGATTGTTTGAAAGCGCCGGAAATGAGAACGTTTCTTTTGACATAAAGTTTAGCTGTGGCATTGAAGACAGTACTACACACTGCCAGTGGGTGAGCCGAGTCTGACTGAGGGCGCTAACGTCAAAACAAGCCGTGGTGTCACTCAAATTCCAAGTTTTACACAAATCACAAAAATATGCTGACGCGCTGGCTGTCTTCGCAATCGCCATATCTTTATAACACTGCCCTCCTTCTGATTTTTGATGTAGAATTGACCCTGGTACGAAATTAAGAAAATACTCATCAAAGATCGACAACAGCTGACGCAATCGTCAACGGAGGCTGACGGGGCTCTCACGTAGCAAACCAATCAAAGTTTTTACAGCAACATACATTAAAATCTCACCATCTGGCTGTCTTCACAATAGTCATATCGTCATAACATTGCCCTCCTTCTGTTTTGTGGTGTAGAATTGACCGAACTATAAAAATACGAAAATACTAAACTACTATGATGCTTGCATGGCTGCCGCCTAGGCAGTCTCACGGGCGACCCGCACTCGCTCAAATTACAAAGACTTTCACAACCTAAATAAAAAATCCGAGATGGCAGTTCCACTCGAAATTGCTTTCTCAACAAAACCCAATGGTTGGTAATTTTGGGGGTTGGCATTTTTCACTCATAATCCAAGCTCCAATTTGCGTGCTAGAACGTCTCTATCACGTTGTATCCATGCGTCGTTGCTAACGTGTGCTGACGTAGTGACGTAGGCTAGCACTGCTACCCTTCGTTGACAGAAGACACTTTTCGCCACAAAAACTTAAGCTCAGCCTAAACCGTGCAACGGAACGTAAATCCCAATAGAAGCAACGCAATCGAGACCAAGACGAAACGTTTGACACCTAGGTTGTCTATGTAGGCCAAATATTGACTGAGTTTTAGGGGTGGGAAAATAATAATAAGAAGAAGATATATGTGAGAGAACAAAGGTTGTGCCCTTGCCGAAGGCAAAGCACACCCAATAATAATATATATGTGAGAGAACAATGGTTGTGCCTCGCCGAAGGCGTGAGCACACCCAAATATATACAACGCTGAGTGGTATTGACCAATGTGTGTATATAGAATTATACAGTATTTATTGTATATACTATGATAAACATATAAAATATACCACCCAGATTTGTTTTGTTAAACTTGCAAAACAAAGCTGTGTGGTATATTGTGTATATACAAAAACTAAACATGAGTGTTCAGTTCACATCATCTCTCCCAATGCCCCCTTCTTGGGATAGAGGCTATCAACTGAACACGCACGTTTAGTTTTTGGTGTTGTAATTTGCCTACAATAACACCCACAATGTTATAGTTTATTATGGATGTGATGATGATGTTGATGACATTATATTCCCTGCGGCTCTCTCAGGGACACATGGGACCCATTCCAGTTAAACCCTATCGGGGCGGAGAAGGAGCAGACAAGGCATTGCTTTGCACTGGCGCAGTACCTAGTAGCAGTGATAGTGGGTTTGATGGTCCTTGCCAGTGCTGTCATCAGCAAGGTAACCTTAAATTATTGTTACTTTATTATGAACTGGCCAACACAGAACAATGACATTCGTACTTGCAAGTGCAAGTTGGCCTATCTTTTATGTTTTCAACTGAAAGTTATTCTTGTCATTAAGACTTTTGAAAGAATTGTGAGCATAGAAGGATTTGATCAAAAGACAAAAATATTTTTAATTTAGATGACTAGTCATGACAGTGTTTATAATTATCTCCAGATTGTCCTCCCTTCCTTATTGATGATGTTGTCATCCTCATGACAACCTGTTTTACTGGGTATTTGACTTACTACCCAATGGCACTGGTTTTATTTTCTGCTCTTTGTACTCTCTTATCTCTCTTTCTCTCTGTCTCATTAACCTAAACACACAAACACTCACTAGGGCACTCTGCTGGTGCTGTCCACGTTGTCAAGCCCCTCCTCTCTGCGAAGGCCTGAGCAGAGACAGTTCTACATGCTGATGCTTGTGTTGTGCCTCATTTTCCCAAACCTGCTTGTCTTCATAAAGTCTCTTTGGAAATGTGCATTCAAAAGCTTTGTCAAGCCCAACATGAAGACCTTGGGCCTGGTATGTAATGAATCAGAAAAACAACATGATCATGATAAGTTACCAAATACCTTGTGTTTTTTATGTGTTGTGGAAGTCATTCACTTTTTTCTCGATTGCTTGAGCACATTTGGCAACAGAACAGAATTTACTTTTCCAACCAGTTAACACCCAGTCCCAAACTGTTACACAAACAAAAAATACACAGATAACACTTAGCAAAACATACAAAAACTTCACATCCCAATAAATCTAAAAGTTTGACAGTAAAATGAAGTCAATCTAATATCTGTGGGCATCGTAGGACTGTAATAAGCACAACAAATCATTAAGGTTGGACTGGCACTAATGATTGGACAGGCTCCTTGTCTGTCTCTGTCTACCTCCCGGCGGTAGTTAGGCAGTGCATTCATGTGTTTTGGAGGAGTGGCTTTTAAGGGGGTGGGATATTTTGTCAAGCTGAACTTGCTTAGGTTTGCAAACCTTATATATAAACGTATTATATAATGAGAAAAAGGTCAAGTCTTTTATTGTCAGATGCACAGAACAACACAAGGTCAGACTGGGCACTGAAATTCTTAGGACAAGACAACGCAAAGCAACCTGGCATAACACAACATATAAGTCTTCAGAACATAGATTACACCTATGATAAGCTAAAATATAATGTTTCCTGAATATACAAAATAATATACAATACAGTATACTAAACCTATACATAATAACCTTATAAAAACCTTGAAAAAAGGATACCATTGCACTTGTTGATAAAGTTGATCCCAGTTTCATTAAAAGTATGCCAAGAATCGAGAAAACTGTCAAATGTTTCATCCAGAAGTGTGTAATAATTTCTTATACAAATTGTACCATAATTAACGACTCATCAATTGACCTATCGCAAAAGCCACGCCCCAAAACGGCTTTGACCAATCCTACCTTAACTACCGGTCACTACTTGAAGAAGCTCTGTCAAGCTTTCGGTCGTTACTGCCTTGCGGACGCGGTGTGGACTCTAATCCGTTGTAAGCAATGAGAGTGGCTACACCAAACGCGGAAACTGAATGTACGTAGTAAGTAGATATATTCAAGTGTTAAATAGTAGTAAGATAGTTGACAGCGTTTACAAAATAAATAAACAAAGACAGCAAAACGGCTTAATCTTCAACGCGTCCAGCCGATTAAATAAAAGATCCGCTCCGTGAACGTTCTATTTCCGCACGGCAGAATTGCTTGGTGTAGCCGTAGCGTTAAAGTGCAAAATGCCATACGGAACATACAAGTCCGATAGCAAGTACCCCTGAGGTTTAGAGGGGAGAGTCAATTTTCCACTTTCCACAGCCCAAAATCCAAGAGTGAAACAGTGTGGCATGCCCCATTCTCAGCTGAATATCTTATAGATCAACAAACATCTACTTTTGTCTGTTTCAACGTTCAGGCTGTTTATGAAGCCGAAGAACGCTAAGAACGTACTTGCGTTCTTGAGAAGAACGTTTTAACAAGCGTCTTGTGAGAATGGTCTTGCAAGACCGAAAGGACGGCGAACAATTTGAGATGCGTGTGTTCTTGCAATGACTTCTGGGAAATCAGATGCGTTCTTGCTGGCCAAGTCACCACCGATGCATCCTCGATAAAAGGGCGGATCAAGAACACTTTCGGGTATTTTTGGCGTTCTTGGTGACTTGTGTTCTTTGGATTGGAACTATACTTGGGCAATGAAAGATGACGTCAAATGTGTTTGCAAGAACACAAGAACGGAAAAAAACGTGGATCGATAAACGGCCACTGTGTTGCTATTGTACTCTCTCTGAAGCCCTACTAGCATTAGATGTGAGACTACATTCGCAAAACTTGATTTAAAAATGATGGTTACTATTTACTAGTATGATTAGGCCTACTTCTAATATTATCTTATTAGTAGCTAGCTAACGTTATGTTGTCAACTGACTATAACTACAGCTGAATATTCTAAATATATCCACTGCATATTGCAATCCCTTTTCCCTCGATTTGGAGTTATTACTCCAAAAATAATCACTTGCACTGACTAAGTGCAGCACTTATACAGCAGTTTAGTACAAAGAAGCAACTTGACGGACTAACAATGGTAACTAAGGTGGGCGTGGCTTATGCCAAAGGTCATTTGATGATGATTGACAACATAATACTATTACATCTTTTGTCTCCTATAACATTGTCTCATCTGGCGTCAAGCTATGTGATCAATTCCTGATTTTCTTTCACTTTAGACATTTTTAAACTGTGCCTCTGATGTACCAGACTTGTGATCTATAAAGTGTCCTTCTATGTTCCAGATGTGTATAATCGAGTGTCTGGTGTCTCTGGGCACCTCTGTCCTGGTCTTAGTGGTGATGCCCCAGTTTGACGTCCTCACAAATCTGTTCATTTCTGGAGGCGTGTGCATCCTGTCCTCAGTCCTACAGATCGTCTTCCGCCTGCAAAAAGAAAGCTGGAAGATCATCTTTCCAATTTGCTCCCTCATCCTGGTCCTGGCAGGTTACTTCTTGCTGGGAATTGACTACTACGTACGTGTGTCTTCCAAAATGGACGATCAGAAAAGTGACTGTTTTGTGTATATAGGTGTGGGCGTGTTTGCCTCCCTGTTGGTGTCTCTAAACTGGGGGGAGAACTCTCTGCAGGCCAGCAACAGCATCCAAGAGATGCTTACAGAGCTGGAGGGCTTCAGGGACTTTGTGTTTGTTTTGACCAGCATCCTGAGAACTCTGATAATAGCAGCCGTCTATTTAATCTACTACAAGCTTTTTACCGACACAATTGTTTGGAGCGACTTCTACTTGGGGGAAGATAAGGAGAGCCTGAAGATTGGCCTAATCGTCTTCTTCATGCAGGCTTTCTTTTCTGCTGCCTGCCATTGGTTTGGTGTTGTGGCATGTAAGATCCACGCCATCCGGATGAGCTTTGCATTACCAGTGTGTTCCACTGGTCCAGTTATGCTTATCCTGGGAATCATCCTTTTCATAACACAGGCAGATAAGTTGGATGGTGTAGACTCCACTTCCATCCAGGACTTCTGCTCCAGTCTTGTGGAACTGAGAAACAAGAACACCACCCCAGTGGTTCTGCTGGAGCTCACCAAAAGCATCTGTAGAACGTCTCTGAACAGTTCATATTTGACCTGGCCATTCTCCCTGCTGGCCCTGGAAGGCATCTGCATGTGGCTGGGCTTCTTAACCTGCACCTACTACGTCTGGAAGATCAAGGTGCAGCGGATCGAAAGGACCTCCCAGCTCTTTGTGCGCCGCCTCTATGAATCAGCGTTCATTGACCTGTCTCTGTTGCTTAACACCAAGATGAAGGTGGTCCGCGCCAGGAACCAGGAGAGGTGAGTGCACACCTATCTCACAAGTCAGAACATATTTATCTAAGGTTATACGGTATTTCAATTCTCCTCTCCCTGCTTCTAGTAATGATGATCTGGAGAACTGTGTTATCTACCTATGTGCCACCATGTGGCATGAGACCTATGATGAGATGCTGAAGATCCTGACCTCGATGTTTAGGTGAACTGAAACTTCATACACACCGTTCCAAAACCACTTATCATTGATATACTCTGAGGAAAAAGTTTTAATTTGTGGTTAATGTTTCAGATTGGACCGCTACAGAGGTGACCCTAAGGAAGAGCATAAAGACGTTTTTGACTTTGAGTGTCACATCTATGTAGACGACTCATTTATGATAGAGAAGGGGACAGGCAAGAAGCTGGTCAACAGTTACGTCAACGACCTTATTCATGTCGTCATAGAGGTGTACAGGTAGCAAAGTAAAACACACACTACAGATGGTGGCCAATTACTTTGAGCAGAGCGTTGCAGCAAAAAATGTAAAAAGTGCCAAGATGCAACAATATCTATATTGTGTGTTTACAGAAGGAGCCACTGGTTCTGATTCACAGTTCTTAGATCATGTACAAGGAATACTGATTCCATTTAGGCCGTAAGGTGAAACTTGTTATCGTTTCAACCCGCTCCACAGTCTGGGATCTACACAATCTTTAGCTCATAAAAAAGAACGAGTCGTGCTAAGCTACCAAAAAAAAGTTTGTTGCTGAAATTCCAGTCGATTGTCGATGCGTCTATGTTTTATGCAGAACTAGTTTCTTCAGAGCGTAAGAGGATTTTGGTGGCACGGTTCGACACGTGATCGTTCTACACCAATAAGGTAGCTGCTTTTTGTCAACATGGATGGATATGGTTGGCAAATAGAGGATGGGACCTTGCACGTTAAAGTGTTTCCTCTATGTTTATTTTGCCGTGGCGGCCCGCCACAACTACATTTCTGCCGCCATGGTATCAGAAATAGGGCTGTACAACATTTTAGGATGTCTATGTGATTGTTAGAGTGCATGTCGGAGAATAGCACTCACACCGCAGTTGAGATTGTGCGTCTCTGAGAAGTTGTGTAGCTAACTTGTCAGTAAATTTAAGCCTGTTATTGTCTATAGTTCTTGCTAATTTAAATTAAGTTAACTGGTGATCTTCGTTGTTTGTATTATTCCCCTGCTAGCTAAATTGCACATGTCTGTTGATTCTATAGCAATTGCTGCCTTTGCTTACGTTTGTATTTGCATTATGCATAAGTAGTTTTAATTAATAAATTATACTATTATAAATAGTGGGTTTATTGTTATTATTTGCTACAGAATGCTTAGCCTATCAAGCTCAAATGAAGCAGACAGTGTACATGCTTTCGAGTACCTTAATCTATAGGCTATAGGCTACTGACCAACGTCAATTATTAATACGTCAATTAATAATTGGCAGCATTTATGCCATTTAGAACATACTTTATGAGTGGAAGGTCTCTAAGTAGCCTAACCCTATTGCTTTAGGGGAAATAGTACGAAAATATGTGAAATATTACATTAGTTATTAAACTATTACATTAACCTGGGGGTCATTCATTCATTCTTCCGCAAATGAAAAAACACTGATCAACCATAAAAACAATCGTTATGAAAAATATGAAATATGATATATAGAACTGTACAAAACAGAATAAGGAATAACAGATTAAGGACAATCAATCCTCACTGTCAGTGTCAGGACAGTTGTCTTCCAGTTCCTCAGTTTCTTTTGTGTTGGCACAATTACAACAACGACATAAGTCTGTGCAACACAGTCCTGCAGAAAAACATGAACATCTGCCTGTCTCACAGGCACTTTTGCAGCCGCAGTGTATCACATGCAAAACACTGTCAGGGGCCGAATTTCTGTTACGTGCAAGGTCCCATCCTCTATTTGCCAACCATATCCATCCGTGTTGACAAAAAGCAGCTACCTTATTGGTGTAGAACGATCACGTGTCGAACCGTGCCACCAAAATTCTATTACGCTCTGAAGAAACTAGTTCTGCATAAAACATAGACGCAACGATAATCGACTGGAATTTCAGCGACAAACTTTTTTTTGGTAGCTTAGCACGACTCGATCTTTTTTATGAGCTAAAGATTGTGTAGATGCCAGACTGTGGAGCGGGAATCATTTTCTAAAAGACTTTTCGTGGTTCACCTTGCGGCCTAATTGTCTATAGCCTAATTAGATACAGTAGTTGTACACTAACCCCCTATTCACACCGGACCAATGGTGCAGTTTACACAGTTATACATCATGGACAATGATAGATCCATCCTAGAAGTTGAGCAACACTAATTGTATGACACCCGAAATCCACAAATAGTCTACACAAATTTGTGTCACCTAAACCTGGTCACGTTGCAGCCGTAAGGCCCCATAGACTCGTCCGGTGTGAATTGCGTTGAGGATAGAACAAACTTGTGTTGCAGCTGTAATGTACAGTGGCCGACATGTGCAAACGCGATGCAAATTAAGAAAACACATGCAAATAGACAAAACACAAGCAAATTAAGAAAACATCTTCATTAATTTGACAACACATGCGCAGCATTCAGCGCACGCGCTGCAAATAAACACAACACAACCAAATACATAAACGCACTGCAAAAACGAAAGCACGCAAAAATTAAAGCACACAAACCAAAAACGCTGCATCCAGTTTTCACAACGGAAGTTCTCCAGGCTTCTAGGGGGAGCGCTAAGTGGAACAGCTTGATTTTCGGCCCCACGGAGCGAGAGATAGAGCGCATATGAAAAGTTTGGACTAACATCGAAGTAAAGAGGCAACATAAAAAGGTTAGTATTCATTTTTACATGTGGCCCTCCTCTTTTACAGTTTTTCAAAAGAGCAACTTCGATTTTGGTCCCATTTCCAAAACAAACTTCTCATATGCTCGCTCTCTCTCTCTCTCGCTCCGTCTATTTAATCTATTTATCTGGCTCGATCGCCTTAGTGATGGGAAGTTTGGATCCTTTGACGGACTCGGTTCTGAATCTCGTTCATTAAAAGGAACAAATCTTTTTTCAAGTCATTCGTTCATTTCAACAGGGGGGGGGGGCTCAACATTTTATAGCCAATTCCCTGGCAAACACGTATATCATATTCTCATGTAGGTTAGTGCATGTAAACCAGCAGATACTATTTTAAAATACATTCCTGCATTTAAATATTGTATCATGACAGTTTGTATGATTTGAAATGGTCATTTATTATCACACGATCATTTACCAATTATCACGGCAAACAATTACGCTGCACTGAACTGTAAGTACAAGTTTGTGAAGTTTGCTTGAGAACCCTGTTTATTTATTCATTTTTACGTTTCATTAGGCCTATTTGGATGGAGCCGGTAAGGTTGGCTAGTAGCCTATCTGCATCATCGTATTTAAAAGAACGTTAATAATAGTAGGCTAGCCGTTTGTCCCTGTCTTAATGCGATGTTGTGCAAACCAAAACAACGTTTACAAACGTGAATTGATCTTACTCTGTACTTGAGGCCTTTTGCGGGCATCTGTGGGAGTGTGAGCACTCGATGGTCTCTTCAAAAATCGCCTGATATCCATGGCTAATTAATCCATTTCGAAGAGGTAGACTAATCCACAACGTGTATGTGTGTACATACTTCGTGGATCCTGATTGGTGTCGCCGCCGCAGCCACAACGCATTGATTGGAGGGTCACAGACCATACAGAGCAGATGAAATGATTCAGACAGCGTTTATATGTTAAACAATATGAAATTTAGTCTTTGGTGTTTTAAAATTACACCAAATTTATTTCGGATTATTCCAACGGCAGAATACGAGGCACATGGAACTTAGATGTGCGTAAACGCGCATAAACGCTATTTAGAGGTGGATAAACGCAATTTCTGCAATTTAGAGGTGGATAAACGCTATTTCCGAATTTCGGGAGGTGCGTAAACGGCGTTTACGTGCGTTTAGCCCCCAATACATCCCTGATTACTAGTGAACGAATATCATTCACGTCTTACTAAACCTAGTCACGCGAAAGTGAACGAGGTAAACAAATCAATTTCTGTTTCCTCTTCTGAGCCTATGCAGGTCACGTGAAAAATTATCCAAAGGTCCGTATCCGAAGACCCAGTCAAAAGGAACGAATCATTTCAGTTTTATCTAGCTACCAGTACTGAGCCTATGCAGGTCACGTGAAAAAGGATCCAAAGACTCGTACCCGGCAGAATGAACGAATCGTTCACCTCCCGACCGCGTCTTCGGATCAATGTTTCGTTCCTCTGCCGGGTACGAGTCTTTGGATCCTTGTTCACGTGACCTGCATAGGCTCAGTACTGGTAGCTAGAGGAAACAGAAATTATTCGTTCTGGGTCTTTGTACGAGTCTTTGGATCCTTTTTCACGTGACCTGCATTGGTTTAGTAGAGGAAACAGTTACCTCTCCCGATGCGCGGCCACGAGAAAATGAACGAATCTCTCTTTGAGAGGACTCGTTACTCCCGAGTCCTTGTAAGGACTCGTTCAAAATGAACGAATCGTTCACGAACGACACATCACTAATCTGCCTAAGCCTTGGGAAAGCTTACTTTTTTCACACTGTTAGAAACGACTTAAGAAAACGATGTACTTTAATAAACGGACGTACAAGTTCACGTTCATAACGGACTTTACGCTTCCTCATCATTGGAGCTACCTAGCGCTTCAGTCAAGATAAGAGTGTTAAGCTATCTGGTGATGGACGCCTCGCAACGCGCTCATGTGCCGGAATAATAGGGTGTAGCACTAGTATACTAACTGCCAAATGTGTGCATGTGAGAACGTGCAAAATCAGCAAGGGATCAAATAATTTTTTCCCTCACTGTAAACCAATAATTAAGCCAGGAGCACAGGAAGTCACTCTACTGAGTTTTAGAAGTTCAACATGGCGCTGACCATATCTTGATTTTGCAAGCTTCAATGAGCCAATGAACACTTGCCACAGAAACTAGAGGGACGCCATCTTTAAACAACTTGGATCCTTGGTCTACTTATTAATTGGTCTATGCCTGCAATGCCAGAACCCTCTAATTGATTGGCCAATATCTGTATATGCATAGCAGTCATCACACGTTAGATACATAAAATATCATGTATCCTTTGTTTTATTTCAGGGTGTTCACCAACAAGGAACCAGATGATGTGTCCATCATCGAAACGCCATATGGCGGACGTCTGATGTTTGTGATGCCTGAGGGCAACATGCTTTATGTTCATTTAAAGGACAAGTCTCTGATCAGGAATAAGAAGAGGTGGTCCCAGGTAGGTATGGAGGCAGGAAAGGGATGTGTGGCTGGCACAACCTGAAATGGAAAGAAACTTCCAGTTTACACATTGATATTGTATGTAGACAGATGCAACTGGTCTCTCTTACAGATCATGTATCTGTATTATCTGCTCGGCTGGAAAGGCTATATCGTAAAGAACCCTCAGAAGATTACAGTAAGGTTCACATACATCTCTTGACATAGTATGCACTGTAAGGTTGTAGGACAAATCATGAGAGGACTTTTGTCTTTACAGAGGCAGAACAACCCCTGCCGCGCAAGCCTAATTTCTCTGGATGGTGAAAGCTTTCTGTTGCCCCAATACGACAACGACAGTAAGAGGAAGCACATCACAGATGACAACACCTACATCATGGCACTGGATGGAGACACAGACTTTCAGCCCAAAGCTCTCATCTTATTGGTCGACCGTCTCAGGATGTATGACAATGTGGGAGCAGCATGTGGGCGGATCCACCCCACTGGGATGGGTGAGTACATACAGAACATAACTATCTTGATCACAGATCAGGGGGGTAGCCACAAGTGGGTCGGGGGGTGTCTGTGTGGGGGGGACTAGGCACAGGCCCCCTCATTTACATGCCCAGATTTCTGATTTCTTATATTGGATGAGTGAGTACAACATTATCTGTATCTGTTCAACCAAGTAAATTATCTGTATCTGTACTCAGAATGGGCATTGCTTAAATCAAAATGGGGTTTAGCTAATCAGCCATTTTTTATTTAACCCTGAAATTGATATAGGTTATCAGAAGTTGCTATACTTTGGTAAAAACTTTACAAAAAAGCACCAGAATTGAGCATCAGAGCAATGTTTATGATCACAAGAGTAAAAGAGCTATTTACAGTTTTTTTAATCAACTTTAATGAATGAATCAATCAGGGCTTGAAATTGCAACAATTTGGTTGCATTTGCTCCCAACATCTTATCTTTGTGACTTCAAATTATATTTGGGAACATTCGTGCGAGTGAGATAAATCATTTTGGTGTGACCTGTTTTAATATCTTTACATAACACTCGCTAATTTGCCTACTGAACAGTAAGCCTATGTGCCTGCTGTGAGATGAACTGTAATCCAATGTACATAACCAGTTAAAGGGGTCCTTGACTGCAAAACCGAGTTTACCTTGTCATAGTTGAATAACGACAGTTCGGTGGGTAAAATGGACGTACAGTGAACCTCAAGTCCCATTGACACCTCTTTCCTATAAAAATCTCACAATTAAAAAATGTATCTGTAAAACGGTAAATCAGTTCAGTGGCTCCACCTTTTTTGGCTCTGGTCTGTACTTTTGTCACGCC
This sequence comes from Thaleichthys pacificus, assembly GCA_023658055.1. Lineage (NCBI taxonomy): Eukaryota > Metazoa > Chordata > Actinopteri > Osmeriformes > Osmeridae > Thaleichthys > Thaleichthys pacificus. The sequence goes on along the minus strand of CM042857.1, from coordinate 14,194,458 downwards.
CCAAAATTTAGATCTCAGACACTAGTTTAGCTGCGCGCTGCTCTGTGTACTTCCACGGGAATTACAAAGAAAAATGTTTGGAAGTTTTTCAAGGATATTGAAAATGGACCACGGTTGTAAATGCAGTGTTCCAGGCTGTACAGGGAATGCTGCCACTTTTCATAGTCTTGACACGGTCTGTGTTCCAAAATTTTTGCTGGTGCTCCCAACCTTGTGCCCTGTGAATCGATGAACACATGAAGTACAAAGCAAAAAGCATGAACCACAGTTTTAATATTTGTTTTGACTCTTTAAACATTTCTCTAATAATGCCAGGAATCTGTGTGTGTATGTATGTATCTGTATTTTTATGGGCCAAGCAGCCAAGCTGCAACATCACCTATTGTTTTTTAGGATTCCTCCGTCAGGAGGAACCCTATTGGAATTGTTGGTATTATTAGGGTTCCTCCGGTAGGAGGGAACCTATTGTTATTGATGGTATTCTTATTATTAGGGTTCCTCCGGTAGGAGGGAACCTATTGTTATTGATGGTATTCTTATTATTATTTTTCTTCTCCTTATGCCTCAATATCTCAAAAAGTCCCTGGTCATAAATTTTCTAATTTGGCACATTGATACTACATCGAAGTGGGTACCCCCACACCAAATATGGGCCACATCGGACCATAGGGGGCGCCACAGGCCACGCCCAAAAGTCCAATTTTCAAAGTGATGGCATTTCCACCCCATTGCTCCAATTCTTCTGAAACTTGGTGTGCATGCCTCATTTTTCATGAGGAACAAAAAAGCCTCAAGGAACCATAAAATCCGCCTTGATGGATTTTCCTGTACAGTGATAACTTTGGAAAACCTTAAAAATTCCTCTTCTCTTGAACCAAAGATCTGATTGACTTGAGATTTTGTACAGATATGTATCATTGACGTATTTAAAAACGTTATTTAAGAAAATTGAATCAAATACAAAATGGCTGAAAGAGGTGTATTTATGTAAATGTACACATTGCCTCAATATGTTTGTGTCACTAAATCAAATGTATTTTTGAAGGATGGTTCAAACTTAATAGGCTTTAAGGTGACATGCCCCTGAAGTACCATGCAAAGTTTCACCTTGATATGTCGAAATATAACTGAATTACAGCTGTTTGAACTTCGACCAAATCTGACAATGCTCGCCATTGGAGAAACAGCTTTTTTTTATTATCCAGTTTTGTGTAATCCATGTCTGGGAATGGCTCAATTGGCTGAGATGTTGTGCTGGTAAGCAAAGGGTTTAATGTTCAAAACAAGTCAGAGGCAAGTTTTTAATTTTTTATTCTGACAAAACAGTTTGTAGTCTTCCGATCAATCCTCCGGTTGTAAAAACATAGCAATGCGTGTTTATTTGAGCCCATCACAACACTCTGATCATCTGTTTAGCGAGACTGTGTAAACCACTGCAAAACAAGCCAGGTTCACCACAGTAGCTAGCTACTTGTAGTCTACGCATGGTAGAGATAACTCTAATGGTTATCTCTAATGAAGTAAATTGATTGTTCAGGTTGATCCCTTGCCTGTTGCACAAATTCATTTCAGTAACCTAAGCCAGGACACATTCCCACTGATGCTAGGCATGATTTAAAATTCCCTTCCATGACAAGTTATGGCACTCCAAACAACCTGTTTAAAAAAACGATGAGAAAGTTATTCTTTACAGCAGCAACCCAGTCATCCCGTTGTCCCGTTTTTATAGGAAATGTACAAGCAGTTTCAACTTAGGCTGAATCTAACAACGCTTACCACAGGAGAAACAGCTTACTTTTTTACACAGTAACTGAACATGACAATATTCAACACTGAGAATAGCTCAATGGGCTGGGATGGTGACCTGTAAAGTATAAGGTCGTAGGTTGGAATCCTGCCATAGTCTTTTGGCCTGTCATAATTTTGATTATCTGTTTAGTTCAACAGGATGACATCTTTCTGAAGTACCACAAACAATTTCACCTTGGTATGTCAAAATATGATTGAATTAAAGCTGTTTCAACGTTGGCTGAATCTAACAACGCTTGCCACAGGAGAAACACCTTACTTTTTTATACAGTAACTGAACATGACAATATTCAACACTGAGAATAGCTCAATGGGCTGGCATGGTGACCTGTAAAGTATAAGGTAGTTGGTTGGAATCCAGCCATTATCTTTTGGCCTGTCATAATTTTGATTATCTGTTTAGTTAAACAGGATGACATCATTCTGAAATACCATGCACAATTTCATGCAATTTCACCTTGAAATGTCAACCGTTTCTTAACCTTTGTCCCAAAGCTGACCAAAGCTAATACTCTGCCCTTTCTATTCATACAATCTCAACAGTTGGTGCGTAGCAGAGAGGATAGAGAGACTGACTTGTAACCTTATTCTCATGAGTTCAAATCCCCATTCAGCCTGTTGTTGGCCAAACATGAAGTAGTTTTGCTCTCTTGTTGTCCAACTCTCGATCTTTGACAGTGTACATGTTTATAATATTCCTTGCCATTTTGCGGAGGAACCCGCATCGCTGCTTGCAGCTATATTTATTATTATTCTTGTAATTTATCTCATGAACACATTGGTAAAAAGTTTTGAAATTTGGCATATTGATACAACATGCCACAAATACCGCCCAAACACAGACTGGCCCACATCAGACAATAGGGGGCGCCACAGGCCACGCCCAAATGTCCACTTTTCAAAGTGATGGCATTTCCACCCCATTGCTCCAATTCTTCTGAAACTTGTTGTGCATGCCTCGTTTTTCACGAGGAACAAAAAAGCCTCAAGGACCCATAAGGTCCACCATGATGGATTTTCCTGTACAGTGATAATTTGGGAAAACCTTCAAAATCCCTCTTCTCTTAAACCAAAATTCAAATTGACTTGGAATTTTGTACAGATATGTATCATTGATGTATTTAAAAACGTTACTTAAGACAGTTGAATCAAAAACAAAATGGCTGAAAGGGGTGTATTTATGTAAATGTACACATTGCCTCAATATGTTTGTGTCACTAAATCAAATGTCATTTTGAATGATGGTTTTTCAAAACTAATAGGCTTTAAGGTGACACCCCCTGAAGTACCCTGCAAAGTTTCACCTTGATATGTGAAAATATGACTTAATTACAGCTGTTTGAGCTTGGACCAAATCTGACAATGCTTGCCTTATTTTATTATCCAGTTACTGAACATGGCAAAGTCCAGATCTGAGAATGGCTCAATTGGATGAGATGTTGTGCTGGTAAACGTAGGGTTGTAGGTTCAAAACCAGTCAAAGGCAAAAAAAATTGTTTTGGACAGAACGGTTTCTAGTCTTCCGGTCTATCCTCCGGTTGTAAAACATAGCAATGAGTGTTTATTTGAGCCCATAACAACACTCCGATCATCTGTTTAGCGAGACTGTGTAAACCACTGCAAAACAACACAGGTTTACCACAGTAGCTAGCTACTTGGAGTCTATGCATGGTAGGGTCAGATTCACAACTGAGTTAGCTTAAATGAAGTATATTGATTGTTCAGGTGGATTCCTTGCCTGTTGCACAAATTCATTTCAGTAACCTAAACCAGGACAAATCGCCACTGATGCTAGGCATGATTTGAAATTCCCTTCCATGACAAGTTATGGCACCCCAAACAACCTTTTTAAAGCACTACGAGTAAGCTATTATTTACAGTAGCAACCCAGTCATCCCGTTGTCCCAAATAGGACTAAATTACAGCTGTTTGAACTTTAACCAAATCTGACAATGCTTGCCATTGGAGAAACGTCTCATTTTGTTATCCAGTTACTGAACATCGGGAAGTCAAGATCTGAGAATGGCTCAATTGGATAATATGTTCTGCTGGTGAAAGAAGGGTTGTAGGTTCAAAACCAGTCAACGGCAATTTTTTTAATTTTTTTTGACAGAACGGTTTCTAGTCTTCCGGTCTATCCTCCGGTTGTAAAACATAGCAATGAGTGTTTATTTGACCCATAACAACACTCCAATCATCTGTTTAGCGAGACTGTGTAAACCACTGCAAAACAACACAGGTTTACCACAGTAGCTAGCTACTTGGAGTCTATGCATGGTAGTGTCAGATGCACAACTGAGTTAGCTTTAATGAAGTATATTGATTTTTCAGGTGGATACCTTGCCTGTTGCACAAATTCATTTCAGTAACCTAAACTAGGACAAATCGCCACTGATGCTAGGCATGATTTGAAATTCCCTTCCATGACAAGTTATGGCACCCCAAACAACCTTTTTAAAGCACTACGAGTAAGCTATTATTTACAGCAGCAACCCAGTCATCCCGTTGTCCCATTTTTATGTCCCATATTCAAATACGACTAAATTACAGCTGTTTGAATTTTAACCAAATCTGACAATGCTTGCCATTGGAGAAGCGTCTCATTTTGTTATCCAGTTACTGAACATAAGGAAGTCAAGATCTGAGAATGGCTCAATTGGATGATATGTTGTGCTGGTTAATGAAGGGTTGCAGGATCGAAACCAGTCAAAGGCAATTATTATTATTATTTTTGACAGAACGGTTTCTAGTCTTCTGGTAAATCCTCCGGTTGTAAAACATAGCAATGAGTGTTTATTTGAGCCCATTACAACACTCCGATCATCTGTTAAGTGAGACTGTGTAAACCACTGCAAAACAAGCCAGGTTCACCACCGTAGTTAGCTACTTGTAGTCTACGTAGGCATAGTGTCAGATTCACAACCAAGTTAGCTCAAATGAAGTACGTATATTGATTATTGAACTTTAACCAAATCTGACAATGCTTGCCATATGGAGAAATGTCTTATATTGTGATACAAAAACTGAACACGCAATAGTCTAAGTCTGTGAATGGCTTAGTAGGATGAGACGCAGGGCTGCTATGTGAAGGGTTGTGGGTTCTAATATAGTCAGAGCCCTAAACTTTTTCTTTTTTTTCTGACAGAAATTAGTTTCAAGTCTTCTGGTTAATCCCAGTGTAACTATCTGTCAATTTTACAACATTTTGCCATCTTGAAGGAGGAATCCGCCATTGCTGCTTGCAGCTATATTTATTCTTGTAATTTATCTCATGAACACATTGGTAAAAAGTTTTGAAATTTGGCATATTGATACAACATGCCACAAATACCGCCCAAACACAGACTGGCCCACATCAGACAATAGGGGGCGCCACAGGCCACGCCCAAATGTCCACTTTTCAAAGTGATGGCATTTCCACCCCATTGCTCCAATTCTTCTGAAACTTGTTGTGCATGCCTCATTTTTCACGAGGAACAAAAAAGCCTCAAGGACCCATAAGGTCCACCATGATGGATTTTCCTGTACAGTGATAATTTGGGAAAACCTTCAAAATCCCTCTTCTCTTAAACCAAAATTCAAATTGACTTGGAATTTTGTACAGATATGTATCATTGATGTATTTAAAAACGTTACTTAAGACAGTTGAATCAAAAACAAAATGGCTGAAAGGGGTGTATTTATGTAAATGTCCACATTGCCTCAATATGTTTGTGTCACTAAATCAAATGTCATTTTGAATGATGGTTTTTCAAAACTAATAGGCTTTAAGGTGACACCCCCTGAAGTACCCTGCAAAGTTTCACCTTGATATGTGAAAATATGACTTAATTACAGCTGTTTGAGCTTGGACCAAATCTGACAATGCTTGCCTTATTTTATTATCCAGTTACTGAACATGGCAAAGTCCAGATCTGAGAATGGCTCAATTGGATGAGATGTTATGCTGGTAAATGTAGGGTTGTAGGTTCAAAACCAGTCAAAGGCAAAAAAAAATTGTTTTGGACAGAACGGTTTCTAGTCTTCCGGTCTATCCTCCGGTTGTAAAACATAGCAATGAGTGTTTATTTGAGCCCATAACAACACTCCGATCATCTGTTTAGCGAGACTGTGTAAACCACTGCAAAACAACACAGGTTTATCACAGTAGCTAGCTACTTGGAGTCTATGCATGGTAGTGTCAGATTCACAACTGAGTTAGCTTTAATGAAGTATATTGATTGTTCAGGTGGATTCCTTGCCTGTTGCACAAATTCATTTCAGTAACCTAAACCAGGACAAATCGCCACTGATGCTAGGCATGATTTGAAATTCCCTTCCATGACAAGTTATGGCACCCCAAACAACCTTTTTAAAGCACTACGAGTAAGCTATTATTTACAGCAGCAACCCAGTCATCCCGTTGTCCCAAATAGGACTAAATTACAGCTGTTTGAACTTTAATCAAATCTGACAATGCTTGCCATTGGAGAAACGTCTCATTTTGTTATCCAGTTACTGAACATAGGGAAGTCAAGATCTGAGAATGGCTCAATTGGATAATATGATGTGCTGGTAAATGAAGGGTTGTAGCTTCAAAACCAGTCAACGGCAATTTTTTTTTTTTTTTTGACAGAACGGTTTCTAGTCTTCCGGTCAATCCTCCGGTTGTAAAACATAGCATAGTGTTTATTTGAGCCCATTACAACACACCAATCATCTGTTTAGTGAGACTGTAAACCACTGCAAAACAAGCCAGGTTCACCACCGTAGCTAGCTACTTGTAGTCTACGTAGGCATAGTGTCATATTTACCAAGTTAGCTCGAATGAAGTATATTGATTGTTCAGGTGGATCCCTTGCCTGCCTCAAATTCATTTAAGTTACCTAAGACAGAACACATCGCCACTGATGCTAGGATTGGAAATTCCCTTCCAAACAACTTTTTTAAAGCACTACGAGTAAGCTATTCTTTACAGCAGCAACCCAGTCATCCCGTTGTCCCGTTTTTATGTCCCATATATAAATAGGACTAAATTACAACAGTTTTAAACCACCTCCCGGAAATGAGTCTGCAGGTTGGCATGTCTGTGAATGGCTTAGTAGGATGAGACGCAGGGCTGCTATGTGAAGGGTTGTGGGTTCTAATATAGTCAGAGCCCTAAACTTTTTCTTTTTTTTCTGACAGAAATTAGTTTCAAGTCTTTTGGTTAATCCCAGTGTAACTATCTGTCAATTTTACAACATTTTGCCATCTTGAAGGAGGAATCCGCCATTGCTGCTTGCAGCTATATTCTTAGTTTTATTATTATTATTATTATTAGGGGCCAACTTTTATAGTTTATTCAGACTGCAGCAAACATGGCAACTAGGCAGAAGCGTTCTAAAGTTTGGTTGTATTTCACACAACAAAATGACAACGCCACTTGTAACGCGTGTAAAAAAGTATATTTCGTTAAAGGCAGGGTAGGCAATGTTGTTGAGAAGCACTATTTTCCGAAAGTAACTTCACGTCTTGATAGCAACCAATATATTTAAAAGTTTGACGGTAAATGAAATCATTCCGACATCTGTGGGCGTCGCAATACTGTAATAAACACAACCAATCATTAAGGGGTACCCTGACTATTGATTGGACGGGCTGTCTACCTACCTACCTGCGCGCACTCTGCCCCTCCACTCAATGTTTGTTATTGTAGTTTTGTGGAAGTGGCTTTGAAGGGAAGAGGTGGGATATTTTGGTTTGATTCGTGTCAAAAAGAAGCTAAAATAGCTAGCTTTGCGCAACTTGCCTACCCTGCCTTTAAGCCTCCTTTCAAACTGCTACTTCTTTCAAACTACTCCTTTCCACAAACTGGCATACGACACGGACAATGTTTGTACACATTTAGTCTCCCCGGTCATGTCTTATTTATGCGAAAGCGATACAGAAAATACAAGACTATTTTACAGCATTGCATAGCACAAAGGAAAAAATACAAATGTTAATGTAAACATATCAAACACCCCTTAGGCAAAACTGTACATGCAAGTGCTGTATGGTGAAGTAGGCCTACAATTATGACAACTGGCTGAACCATTGTGCATGTAATGACTTCTGTCATGTACTAAATGTCTAGATGTTTGTGGTGGTAAGACAATTTAACAGAGAACCAATATAATACATGTTGATCAAAATAACATAAGCAATTGATAACGTAGGAAACAACAGACAAATGAAGGCTACCTGATCAGTTACATGAATGTACCACAGCGTTGGCAATTAGTTTAAAATGATGAGAAATTGCTTTTATAATGTGCATAAGTGACTAGAATAGATGATGTGGAGGTTGAACAAGTACTTCAGAGATGACAGAGAATTTCAATTGTGAAATATAGGTACAAAAGCCACTGAGAAGAGCTGTCATCACCAGCTGCGTCACGGTCATCTGTCTTTAATTCCAGAACTTACTTGTAAGTTGTAAGTTACTTACTTGTAACTACAAGTAAGTTTGCACAAACAACAATTTCTATGTCAGGAGTTTTAAATATAAAATGTAGAAAATATAAATTTTGAAATGTACAACAGTATCTAAATAATTCTAACCGGGGCTGCAACTGCCCTGGACAAGCCCTGGACAAGCCCTGGAGTAGGAAGATAAATTAGGGTCAAAAAGATTTGCAAGTGTAAAACTGAATATGAATGCAGAATATAGATTTGTATCTTCGAAACCTGATTTTCAAAAGAACAGAAAATATTTGCATCTTTGTAACCCAATTTTAAAAAGCGCAGAAAAGATTTGTAGCTTGAGCCTTTAAATTTTGTAAGCTCACTGTTTGCTTCTTTCAATTTTGCATCCATTCCAGAATGCTGCTTTCGTGACTTTTTCTAGATCTGTGTGTTTTGCCACTCAGTATTAAAGGTCCCATGACATGAAATGTTCACTTTAGGAGGTTATTTAACATTAATATGAGTTCCCCTAGCCTGCATTTGGTGGCTTTTTTAATAATTTTTTTATTTTGGTTTGAATCATGTCAAACAGAAGCAAAAATGTGTAGCGGGTATACACGTTTAAGATTAGGAATACTTAATCTATAATAAAATATTTAGTTGACGGGACACCACCCTAATATTGGTTCAGGATATTAGGGAATCCTATATTTAATATGTAATAGTCAGTCTCATCTTTAGGACTGAATTCGTTCTAAGTGTAGAGCCAATTGTAACATCAGTGAACACGCACGTCAAAATATCATTACAATGAATTTATTCAAGTAAGGTTAACAGATCGTATGAACAAGTTAGATTATGGGTTTGATATTAGAGATTGGTTTCAATGAACAGAATGAAATGGTCTAACTTAAAGTAAGACAGAAATTGTACAGTCAATGATTACATCCTTACAAATCATAAACAGAGCTCACGCCAATGCCATGTCGGGGAGGGAAGAGCGTTAGCCATAGTTACGTTTGATCAGGGGTTGATCAATGAGGTTGAGGGCGGTTTGCGCCAAAGGTCCATTTGAAGAATCTGAAGTCAAAGCGCGGCTGCGCTGGGTCATGCGACTGAGTCTGCGGGATGTCAGCCAATCGCAATTAGAATTTTTTGGTTCTTCTGTTGAAACGTCCAGATAGTCGCGATCACTATAAAGTTGAATCTCAGGAGAAGCTTGGCGATGTCCTTTGGAACTCCAATCCTGATGGCGTTCATGCCATGGTTGGTTTCGCTGGAGTCAGAGATTGATGGTCATCTTAGAGCTTTATACAGTTCAGAGTTCTAGGGAGGACCTGTCTGGGGTCAGACGTTGATTGGGAGAAGCTGGGTTCTCAACTCCCCCCTCCTTCCTTCACACCTACCAAAGGTGTGATCTGGTCTCTGGCTTCTTCATAAGATTGTTCAAATATTGTTCTGGACATCTTGGTTCAGTTACAAAATATAGTTGAATGATTGTTTTATTATGATAGCGTTGTGTAGATACCAAGAATGACATGGTTATCTTTCAGGAAGAAGGAGTAGTTACTAGAATCAAGATTTCAGTGTACACAACATTAAAACAAAGTAACAAACATGACACAAATACCCCTGTCATAATTCTTCACCTTTTACTCTTGTGGTAAAGGTGAAGTCTCAAGAACATTCCTCAAAAGTTCTGATCAATATATGATCTCTGATCAATATAGGATCTCTGATATGTTCTTTGTTCAAATCACCGCCAAAACGGATAGCAAATGGTTGCTGGAGACGTTGTCTCAAGCAGGCCCTTTGAAGCTTGCAAGCTAGCAGGAGGGCTGATTAGGTAGATTGGGGAGGTCCCCCCCCCAATTCTATGGTTCCTTTGCATTGGCGTTTGGTGGGTAATCAGCATACTGAGGGTGTCACGAGAGCTTATTAGGTTTGTCTGATGTGATTGAATCACTCTTCAGGTGTGGCAAGATGTTGGCTCTGTGTGGTCTTGCTGACCTCACTACAAATAGCTAGCTTCACAACTAACTTTAACTTTAAGCAAATAAGTTCTTCCAACTCACTAGTTCTCTCAAACGCGTCATGAATTGTCATTTTTGAGTCTTCGGCGAAATTACTGCTTTTGCTTTTGTTTTGTTTACCAACTACAGTTATATCTTTTGTGAGGTTTTCCTGCACTACAAGCGAACAAACCACAATTTTGTAAGACAGCGCCACCAAGTGCAAAAAAGATTTATGCAATTTTTATCGATGTATCTACAACAAGGCTGCACAACTATAAATGCTGAGCATGTCTCCGCACACCCTTACATGACATTAAGAACGCAGACCCGCAGAAGCATAAACCAGGTCTTACGCATATCGACACACCACACCTCTTCTTTCTCACGCTGAGAATCCCCCAAAAGTTACATTCTTTAACTCTCTAAATGTAGAGTCTGAATAACATAGTATTGTGCCTGTTAATTCCTGTAATGCAGTGAAGAAAACTATATGACAACAATAATGTTTAATGTAACTGGCCCCTCTAACAGTATAACTGTCCCCTGATTGCCCCCCCTCCAGTTGAATTGGTCTAGAACCGCCACTGAGTTGTACACCGGACAAGTAATAAACACAAAGGAGTTACTCCAATTGTGCTTTGTTAGTTGCAGGTTGCATTTGCGTGATAAAGATAGAGCCCATATTATTCCAATAAACATTTGTAGCGCCCCTCATTCCTTGGTTTTTGGCAAAATACAAAATACTTGGTAGGGCGCCCTGAGTTCTTTTTAACTAATATAAAAATATGAATTCGTAAGTTGTTCTTTTCAAAGGTGCCAAAGGTTTTATTTGACTATTTCAAATAAAAAATTATGCATCTGCATCCAACGTTACAAAAAACATCTTTACATTTAATATATAAAAGATCACAACTGGATAGACAAAATCAATGGCCCGAAATTATTCTTTTTACTAATTGAAAATAAAAACCCAGTCTGTTGAATGCCCGCTGTAGTGTGGCTCAGGTACGTTGGCCCACAGCATGAGATGGCGGCTGCCGTCTATGGGCAACACGGGCACAACCAGTTACCTCGTGGCGTGGTGATGTTAGGAAAGTTGCTTGAGCAGATAGACGGCGTCCAGGAAGAATATTAACATAGTTTGTAGAAGTATTTGATTGTCCAGAAGAATGGAAAGTTTCATGAATTTGGCTATTCTGTCCTTTTCTGTCCTTTTCCAGTCAGACGCAGTCCCTTAATGAATTGTAACCAACATCGGAGTTGCCATCCGACAGCTCACCAATTACATTCATAATATGGTCACCTAGTTGATAACACATCCAACTCACTTAACTTTAATATCCTAAAGTTTAAGTTTTCAAGGACTGCAAAACTTATATAAAAACTCGACACACACAAACTCTGATCTGCTTTCCACCATCTTCTCTCTCCATGGGTCAAAACTAATCAACCAATAAGCTTACATAAACTGAAATCCAAATATTACATAATTATTAACATAATTATATAAAAAATATATGTAATTTAACAGCATTCGTTTACAACATTGGAATAGAAAAAACGAACAAACAAATGTAAATGCAATATCAAATTAAATCTCAGCAAGGTGCTAAACATGTGAGAACATACAAAAAACAGCACACTTTTTGTGTGATATGGTGCTTGATATCAGCCTCTAATGCAATTGCCCTCCTCCAAAGGTCCAATGGTGTGGTACCAGAAATTTGAGTATGCTGTAGGCCACTGGCTCCAAAAGACAGCTGAGCATGTGTTTGGTTCGGTCCTCTGCTCGCCTGGTTGCTTCAGTCTGTTCAGAGGTTCTGCCCTCATGGATGACAATGTCTTGAAGAGATACACGACCACAGCAACAAAAGCCTCGGAGTATGTCCAGTACGACCAAGGTAACCAACTAACCATAAACTGTAACTCCAACTTAAACCTACATTCAGGTCTGATATGGAAAGCCATCACCAAATCAGTTGTTGAGTACTTTTAGGCCATTTAGGTCCAATCTGGTTTGACTTACTGGAAATATAAAGGAGTGCGTCATAATTATATTACACATATCTACGGAGTCATTGTAATGCAATTAGCTACTTTCTCCTAATCAGTCAATACCTCCCACCCCCCCCTCCACATACCTCCCACCCCCCCCTCCACACACACACACCCCTCCCCCCACACACCTCTTACCAGGAGAGGACAGGTGGTTGTGCACGCTGCTGTTGCAACAGGGATGGAGAGTGGAGTACAATGCAGCATCTGACGCTTACACTAACTCGCCCCAGGAGTTTAAGGAGTTTTATAACCAGCGACGTCGCTGGGGTCCATCAACCTTGGCCAACACCCTGGATCTGCTGTACAGTGGAGGAGAGACTGTCAAAAGGAATAGCTCCATCTCAAGACTCTATATTTTCTACCAGATGTTCACTGTCAGCTCCTCCATCCTTGGACCAGCCTCCGTCTCCCTCATGATAGCAGGTGAAGCTCTGAACTCTAGACTTCTCTTCCTTTTACTACTCTTAATTTTTCTATTTACAACTCGGCTTAGCTCATAGCTACTTCCATTAGTAAGCAGCTCTACTGTTTGGTTCTGTTTTCTCCTCCAATCCCATTATTCATGACTTTTTATATCGTTTGGCAGGCAGATAACATACTGTTAAAGAGTGCCAAATGGAAACAATCTTAGCTCAGCTGATCTCTATGAAGAAACATTAATTAACATAATAATTAACGTTGCTACTGTGACGTTTCAGTCATAAGTAAATTAGGTTCTATACCATTATGTAGCAGCATTAAACTGATAGAAAAGGGTGCTTTGACATGAAATTTATTCTGACACCCAGAATTAGATTAACCCTTAAATGTTAAATAATAAAATGGTATACATACATAATTGTTCTTCGTGTTTCTTGTTTCTGAGTGTTTCTTGTGTTTGCATTGTTTTTTTTCTAGGAGCTTTCCAGTTTGTGTTTCAGATTCCAGGGACCCTGTCCATCGTCATCTCAGTGATCCCCCCTGTATTCTACATGTTTGTGTGCTTTGTGGCCAAACCCAACCTCCAGATCTCAATTGCAGCCATTATGAGTGTTCTCTATGCCTTCCTCATGACTGCTTCCTTCTTCTCCATTATTGGTGAGGCTCACCCGTTAGCTGACTGGCTGGCTTTTGGTGGCACATACAGAGCTACAACAGTTCCTCAATTGCAGAGCATATCAAATCTAAAGGCTCACTGCGTAAAAACACATACCAAACACAAGATAAGGCTTTACCGGTCCGGGCCCTTTGCTGCACATGATCCCCACACGCTCTCTCCTGGAAAGGTCCTGTCTCTCTCTTACTGTCATTATCATTGATAAGCAGAAATGCCTAAAATTGTTCAAAAGTCTTAGGCACAATATTTATTTTTATTTAAAAAAAATCTAAAATTATCGAAAACAAAGCAAAATTGCACTTTTATACTGCCAAATACAGAAGACAAAAGACAAAGCTTTGTGGTTGTAATGTTTTTTTATGTAATTTTTTGGGGGGATGCCTAAGACTTCTGCATAGTGCAATTCTTTAAAATAAAAATTAAGAATTTCTAGAACGGGTTGTGGAAGCTTTATTGTTTGTGATGTTTAAAGAACAATTTGGAAAGAAACACTTGGTGAACTTTGACAAAGCTTTGTCTGAATCATCAATTACGAATGTATACATTGACAGCACTACGTCAAGAAGTTGTACGGTAAACCGGTATTGGTACCATATCACAGTACAGATATTTTTGGCAGCGTTAGGCTACTGGCACTTTGAAAAACAACTGTAAGCCTAGTAGGCCGATGTGCCGAAACAGGCTGTCGGAACGCAGCAATAAACGCTGTTCTATGTCTTTAGAGATATTCAAGATTTCAAGATATTCCACAATATTGCCTTAAAGAAGTGCATATTTAAGTACTATGGGAAGACAAATCGTTTTTTTATATTTTTATTATATAATTTTTTTTGTAGAGGTCCCAGAAGTAGCCGATCGATTCACTAAGTATTGATGAGGAAAGATAATGCGACGTGACAGTGTTATGGAGCATTCACACCAACACGAACAATGCGTCAAGGCAACGCATTGCAATACATTGCCAATGAAAATTAGATGATGGGATTTTACGGTCTACAACGCTCTGTTAAAATATGTTGATATAGCCTGCAGTATATTTTTTTCATTTTAAAGGTCCCATGACATGAAAACTTCACTTTAGGAGGTTATTTAACATTAATATGAGTTCCCCTAGCCTGCCTTTGGTCACCCAGTGGCTAGAAATTTCGATAGGGGTAAACCAAGCCCTGGGTATTCTTCTCATCTATGTTCTTCTCCGCCTTTGAGAAAATGAAAGCTCAAACGCTCGGTTTTGAAAATCCCCTATTGTGACATCACACTAGGGAATGTTACCTCCCCTCTCTCTGCTTGCCCGCCCAGAGAATCTGGCCCGCCCATCCATAAGAAACTGAGCTACGACCGTGCAAGTGTTTTTATCCTCGAGAGACATCATGGCTTGCAAAAGAACGAAGCATTACATTTGCTCAGTTTGGATGTACAAAGGAAAACTAAAGTCTTTTTACAGTTCCTTCATCCGAGCCTCTGAAGACCCAGTGTCTTAATTTAATTTTCTCTGGAAATGCGCCGACACAACTTCACAACATTTTGTATGTCTGCGCCAAACATTTCAGCCACGACTGTTTCCTCAACTTGAGCTAATACAAAGCTGGCCTTGCTAAAATTAAATTCTGGATCAGTACTAACTCTCCTTGATCCAGCTACAAATCTCGGACAAGAAAGTTAACTAACGCTATATAATTTTGTTGCTTTACTGTATATGGTTACCTAGCTTGCTACCCTTAGAATGTGGCTGTAACATTACCCTTACAAAAAAGAAGTATATTAAAGTATACTATAAGTATACTCAAATATGAATAGTACACTTTTAGTTCACTTTTGATATACTTTTAAGTATGCTTTGAAAATAGTTCACTTTTGATGTACTTTTAAGTATACTTTGAAAATAGTTCACTTTTGATATACTTTTAAGAAGTATGCTTCGAAACTGAAAATTGTATACATTTCTTCTGGAGTAGGATGTAGGCTACGTTTTCTATTATTATACAGCAAAAACAGTCAAAATAATTTTTAAGTACATTACAGGTTAAAGTCTTTAGATCCATCTCATTCTAATTATTCATGTCTAGGAAAATCTATTATGCATTGCACATTGAATCTTTTTTCGTACTGAAGCTGTAACCTTAATTACTGCCAAAACATTTTGAAGCCCTATACTCTTAAACTAATAATTATCAATTGGAGTATTAATGGAAAAAACGAAAAAGCTACTTGAGAAAGAAGCAGACAGAAGGGTTGCATTGTGCATTTGAAGGTTATACTGTCAAACTGACTGAAGAACGAAATAAGGACGTGAAAAAATGAAGATAGCGTGGCTCATTGGCTGGTCAATTCCCATGATGCAAGGCGGTAAATAATGTAAAAAGTTGCCGATAAGTTTGCCGTTTGTTCGAAATACAAATGTAACTTCATGAATTTCGTTTTTTTAATGTGTCTGCTTAGAATGTAGTGTTTTGTTGCGTGGTAATTGTCATTGTTGTGCCGGTTTACCATTGTAACCATGAGTTAAATGAGTGTTACGTTTCATAAGAGGAGCTGGATTATTTCAACATTAGTCTATACACAATAATTAGCTTCTTTCAGCTAAGGATCTGCGGTGTTACTTGGCAAAGGCCCCCGTGACGCGGCGTGTGAAAGGCCCCTAAACATTAAAATATATTAGTAAATCAGAGTAAATTTACATTTATTAAGTTTACTTCTTGACGTACTTACATTAATTGAAAGTGCACTTGAAAGTATACTTTGAGGTACTTTAGGAAGTATACTTCATGAACTGAAAGTGCACTTCACAGGTTACTTTAGAGTATTCCAAGGTATACTTTTAAGTACTATAGGAAGTATACTTCATGAACTAAAAGTGCACTACACAGGTTACTTTAGAGTATTCCAAAGTATACTTTGAAGTACTTTAGGAAATATACTTTATGAACTGAAAGTGCAATACACTGGCTACTTTACAGTATTCAAAAGTAAACCTCAAATACACTATAAGTGTACTTTAAAGTGTACTAAATGACCTAAAAAGTGGGCCAATTCAGTTTACTTAGTACAAAAATAGTATATAAATAAGTACACTGCTAGTATACTCTTAAGTACCATGATAATAGTATACTTTTTATACTAAGTATACTTACAAAATAAACTTGAAGTATACTTCTTTTTTGTAAGGGTAGCTCTGCAGCTAACAGCTGAGTTACTGTCGCTAATGTAAAGGTAGCATCAAGTATGTGTGTGAATACACATGCTGTAACCCGAGTGTTGTACACTTCTTTGTTATTTGGATAACCGTTCTGCTGTTGGTGTTATGGCGCGCGTGATATCCGCCTTTCCCCTCATTGAAATGACTATGAGTGTGCACCTCTGCAAACCAGGGTGATCAGATGAGAAAGGGCAAATTCGAGGCATCTTACAGCAACGGGGCTACGAGCCATTGCGATACATCCACTGTAAACATTAGCGCATGGTGCCGCCTCTCTCCATCTCATTAGCATTTAAAGCTACAGACACAGAAACAGCGCGTCTTGAGGAAAGCTCATTGTGGGACTGCTCGTAGTGGCTGTAATTATGCACCAAGGCTGAATTTCGGGAAAGAGACTTCAGATACAGTATTAGGGGACCACTAAGGCCTATATAAAAGCATCCAAAAACAGCATGTCCTGTGACCTTTAACGTCATGTATGTCATTCCTCTAGGTGACATGGTTCAGCAAGAAACATTCCTCACACCCACAGGGCTATTCCTGGTCTCCATGACAATCATGTACCTGGTTACGGCCATCTTGCACCCAGAGGAGTTCAGCATGATCATCTACGGACTAATGTACTTCATCTGCATCCCATCGGGCTACCTGCTACTTACTATCTACTCCCTGGTTAACATGCACATAGTGTCTTGGGGCACCAGGGAATCGAGCAAAGAGATGGAGGAGAAAAAGATGCAGAGTGTCCTCTGTGACCGTAATTGCAAACTCTGTTGCTGGGACGTGAAAATACAGGTTTGTATGGATATGGTGGGGAGCTGTGCTCAGGAACGATGTAAAATAAAGATTGTATTCTAATAGACTATCATTTTCATCTCATTACAGGTGACTCAAGAGACAGATAATCTGATTCTGCAACAGATGCAGAATGCCATTAGTCAGAAGACCCAGGTAGTCCCTACTTCATCTACATATGAGGAAGTACTACAGATCCCACAGGAAGGAAACAAACACCACGATGTCAGAAAGGAGATCTATCCAAGTGGCAAAAGGTGTTTCTCTGATAACAAACTACAGCATGAAGATGGAGACTCAGCATCAGGCTATAGGTACACTGATAGGACCTCAGGATTGATTATAGTCTGAATGACACTTCAAAATTATATCAATATAATAATAAACTATTTCAGTAGGAGTGACGACAGCATCTCTAAGAATATCAGTACAAACTCCAGCCTTGACAATGAAGATGACAATGAAGATGACGATGACACTATGACAATGTTTTACGATGACACTATGCAGGTGGAGACAAAGTTGGTCCCTGATAGTGGTGGGTGGTACCACAGTCCAGCTCAGCTGTTTACATAATACAATACCTGTCTTAGTTTTCACAAAGGTTTTACTTTTGGACACATTATTGACTCAACTATTGTTTATTGCCATACCAGACTGGGTGGAACCAGTCAAGACTGAGTTCTTAAAGAAGTTGACCTATGCCAACATGAAGAGGAATCTGCAAGAGCAGATCAGGTAGGCCTTACATCCAGTTAAATGTTAGTTCCAATATTATTGTTCTATTATTTTTGCTCTACTGTATATCCAGTTATAGGTTAGTTCTGGACCTGGAGTTCTACATCCAGGTACAGGTCGGTTCTATAACTCTAGTGCTATGTATAGTTAAAAGTTAGTTGTATAACAATAGTTTTATATCCAGGTACAGGTCAGTTCTTTAACAAGCTCTGTATCCAGGTACAGATATACATAACTCTTTCTCAGGTACACACTGCGTAACAAGAACCAGGAGGATGTGTGTGAGGAGCTTGTTATGATGCTGACGGACACAGTAAATGGTGAACTGAAGGACAGGGTGGGACCAGAGGATATCCTTTCAGAGAGCAAGCTAGAGGAACTGCAGTATGCTCTGGATGAGCAGGCACGACGGATCCTGAAGACCAATCGAGCTGAGCGACTCGAGAGGAGGGTGAAGCGAGCCATCGAGAAGACACTTATTGCCCCTCAGGTGGAGAAACTGACAGAGGTAAGGCATATTGTGTATGTTTATACAACTGTAACTGACAAATGTTTACTCCAGAATAGTCAGAATAGGGTAGGTGGTCAAGCATTAAGGCATTTGGACCTTTGGCACAATATGTTGAGATTTGAATTCCACATCTACAACGGTATTTGTGATTCTGGGGCCTCATTACAGAAACGTCTGAAGTCCTATCTTATCTCAGAATTTTTGGTATCACAGAAACGTGTTTGTGTGAAAAAAATCATATTTCATTTTAGGATAGGACTATTACTATTACAGAACCATCCTAACCTAGGAATTTCCCAAGTTAGGATTCCTAAATTAGGATGGCATAGACCAGGGGTGTCGTTAGACCCTTTTTACTGGGGCACATCCCCCAGTATAAATCTGCTGTGCCCCAGTAAAATCTACAGTTTGAGTTTTAACAATTTACTTTATTAGTCAGTGCATTAATTTAGATTGATAATCCCGGAAAAAATAAAAGCAATATCCCAATCAACGCTTGTAAAATCAAAGCAGTTTAACCAAAAACACAAACCGATGCACGCATAATTCCATGTCAGCGCGCTCTTCTGAGCTTGCCAAATAGCCACTGCAGCACGCACACAGAAGTCCAAGTGTCGGACTCGGCAAACAAGTCAGAATTGAGGTAGGCTAAGAAAACATTCCAAAAACGCTCAAATTAATGCGAAAGAAATGTGCACGCTCGCATTAACTATTGATGTCCCTGCAGTGCCGGACCGAGCACATTTGAATTTGGCGCCCTAGGCAAGATTTATCACCAGCAGGACCGGCCCTGTGTCCCTGCCAAAGCTGATATCAAACTTGCGTCCCTGAACTGTTGTATAGTGAGTTAAGCAAGGGGAGTTTCTATAGCCTAGCAGTGCATTGTGCGCAACAACCTTGAAAGAAAAAAAAGGGATATGAATAGGGGCCTGTGCCCCAGTAGAGTTTTATGTCAAACACCGCCCCTGTTTGACATAAAACTCTGGCATAGATATTTTGGTCATTTATGGAGTCAAATACTTGATTTGGCCTTGATGTGCTTATTAACTGTTGTGTTTGTGAAGAAAAGAAGGATGGCCCTCAGCACTAACAATGTAGCCTGGCTCTGCCCTCCTACGTACTTCCGCTCAATTTGGATTTTGCTTCTGTACTAGGTCTGGGATTTCAGTGCATCAGTCGGTTTTCAGAAACAAATTTTTTGTAGGTCCAATCAGCGAACAGAGGGAGTGGCTGAGAACGATGACGTTGATGTCGTGCACTAGTTTGAGTTGTAGTTCAGTAATGGCGAACTCCCCACGGGGTTCGGGAAAAGTTTGATTTTCCAGCTACGGCAGTTAGCTCCGTGGTGAAGGAGTTGGCTAAGGCGAACACTAGCGATTGGTTATGGCAGATCAGAGTGGCTCTGGGCAGATCCAATAGTTTTAAACTTCAACAGAGTACCCGCCTTCAAGGAAGTTAACGCTTGTCAATGGAGCGATCCCAGACCCTCTGTACAAATTAAATGTACGAGGGTCTGGTTAGGACCAGGCTACTAACAATGTAGGCTATGGTACTTTCACTTTCAATTGATTGTTTGAAAACATTTTATGTAATGTTCTGTACTAAAATTGCACATTATATATTTATAAGGGTCTTACATGTCATATGTGACATGTTTTATGTTGTTATTGCATTTGTATAGATTTGTATACATTTTTATAGATTTTTCTTTAATTAAAAACAAAATAGTTTTGGATTTATGACCCCTTGTCCTATTTTCACTACATGGGAGAGATCCCCCCTCCCCCCGCCCCGTTTTAAATGAACTACTTATTACTTTTACTTAAGTAATTTTTCAGATAGGTAATTTCACTTGTACTTGACTAATATTTCATGAATGAAGTATTGGTACTTTTACTTGAGTACAATATTTTAGTACTTTTTCCACCTCTGATAGTAAGATAAGATTTGTCCTATAATTCAGGTAAAAGCCAACTGAAAAGTTTTTTGGGGGATTTGCAGACCTCTCTTCCTGTATCTGGGACAAATGTGAATGCTTCCACAATAAGAAGAAATCTCAATCAACATGGCTTTCTAGGAGGGTTGCTAGGAAGAAGCCTCTGCTTAAAAAAATAACAAAGCTGCCATACTCAACTTAGCCAGAGAGTACCTGGAGAAACCTGAAGCTTTCTGGACAGATGAGTCAAAAATGTACCTTTTTGGTCACAACTAAAACCGTTTTTTCATTTAGCAAAAAAGTCAACTCTGCATACAACCATAAGAACCTTCTCCCAACAGTGAAGCATGGTGGTGGGAACATTCAGATCTGGACTTGCTTTTCATCCTCGGGACCTGGACAACTCCACATAGTCCAGAGAATCATGAATTCGAAAACGGTTTATGCAACATGATAATGATCCGAACAAAACACCCAAAGAATGGCTGAGGAAGAATAAGATTTGTGTTTTGGATTGGCCCAGACCTCAATCAAATTTAAATGCTATGGCAGGATCTGAAGCGGGCAGTTCATGCAGACGCACATCCAACCTCACTCGACTGACTGCATTCTGCAAGGAGTGGTCAAAAATTCCCCAAAGTAGATTTGATTTGTAGCTACAAAAACCTTTTGGTTGAGGTTATTGCTGTGAAAGGAGGTGCGTGTGATACCCTATTAACTTGTATTTTTGCACCCATGAAATCAGAGTTTTTGTTAAATCACCCACTTTTGTTAGATAAACAATGAAATATCCTTTTCTTTTGAGTCCATTATTTATAATGTCAGTATTATGAATTGAGGTATACATTTACTAAGGTTTTTTCTTTTTTACAAAAATACTATCTCTGTAGGGTTTCGCAAACTTTCGAGCAGCACTGTAAACCGGAGCTTGGGTGTTTACTATCTTGTGTTGTCCTGTGTGTCTGAAGGATGAGACTGACTTCTGGATAAAGCTGCTTGAGAGGTACCTGTCTCCTATTGTCGATGACAAAGCTCAAAAGGAAGTGGTAACCAGAGAGCTTAAGTCCCTCAGGAACAAGGTGGGATTTCTAACTTCCTGTCCTAATTCAGTAATTGTCGATAATTCTACGTATACACAAAACGTTGTTTTATGGCAAAAACATGTTTTTTTGTTGTTTTTTTACAGGCTGTGTTCCTGTATTTCATTGTTAATGTTCTGTGGGTTGTGGCTACATTCTTCCTCCAAGCCATTGGAAATGATGTGATCAGCATCAAGATTCCCAAGTTCTACCCAAATGGAAGCCAGGCTGAAGATTATCTGAAGGTGGAGCCTCTTAGTTTGATGTTCTTGCTGTCCTTTGCTGTTCTGCTGATCATCCAGTTCCTGGCCATGCTCTACCACAGGTCAAACATTTGCTCTCCTTCATGCACACAGCCAAACATATCAGACAAGGAGTAATATATCTTTATAAATAGTAAGAGAAACACTGATGTACTGCACCATCCAGCATGCTTCCTGTTCTTGTAAGAACACAGACCAGACTTCAAGTCTTGTAACCTGTGACTGTGTATTGTCTGCGTTTCCCCAGGATCTACACTCTGATCCACGTGGTGTCCTACAGGAGTTCAGAAAAAGACTACAAGGAAAAGAACGAAGTAAGTGACCCACATAATTAATACTGCTACAGTGTAACAAAAGAACATCTGCACTGTAAGAAACACCTTACTGTCATTATTAGCTGACAACACCATTAAACAATTATGTTGTTGTAAAGCTATTTTTTTAAATGACTAGAATGGAAATATACAGTATATCCAGTTATGAATCCATCTCCAAGTGAGCAATGGAGGAGTGTAGGGGTATGTGTTTGTATCTGTATTGCTAAATTAATAATACATAAAAAAAAAAATGTTATGGTTATGTTTGCAGGAGGATGATGAGGGGCTTATTCTAGAGAACCAGATCGCCAACGGGCTAGTCATTACAAGTGACGACCTTTAACTAACTGCAACCGTCTGGTAACAATAAGGATTACCTTGTGACCATCTATTAATTAGGTTTGTTACTTTACTGAATGTTGATGAGTGAAAGCACTGCATTGTATGCACATTTAGTATGTGTGGAATTAAGACTCAACCACAGTGTGATGTGTAATGATTAGAATGTATCATTGTGTACAATAGTGTAATTGATTCTGGCCTAAAGTAAATAAAGCCATTTTAAACATGTCATTTATAATATTATTTTGGAGATGACCAATTTCCTTTATATAATTGACTGCTTTCAGGGACTGAAATTAAATGTGTGTACTATCCTGTCAAATTCAAGCTACCAATAAAATGTATTGAAACAAGCTAGCACTGGACCTTCCTCAAAATATTTATTTCATCATTAGTCATACAGTAAGTGGTTACACAGGCAATTCCAGAAGAGAAACCAAAAACATTGTAATTTTCATGTTTATCTGAATTAAATGTTTTACTAGTAGTAACTTCAGAGATTTTGTGGAAATATTATAGCAAATAAATTAATCAAATGACAAAATACCATTACATACAGTTAACCATTATCTTCGGTCAACTGTATAAGTAGATGTTTTTCCATCTTTAATCTCGTTAACTTGTGTGTGATGCTGTAAAACAATTAAAACAAATTGTCTGCATGAAACTTGGATGATTGATTTCAGAGACATCAATAATTAAGTAAAAAACATTTAGGTGGGAGTGACATGTTTTGGTAGAGTAGAACATGTGTACCCAGGAAAATACTGGAGTCTGATACTTTGGAGCTAAGAGGCCATCTTCTTCTCCATGCTGTAAAAGAACATATTAATTCAATATCGGTATTTTGACATTGCAATAGATGGGACTTTGAATAATTTATTGCGTTGTTTAAAATTAATGACTGACAATGATAGGGCCATGATTAGGTGAACTTGATGATACTGATAATTATAACCTTGCACCAATGAAGTTACTTGTTTAACACAGAGTTGAATATAATATTTGCAAAGCCAAAATACAAGGCGCTCTTCAAATACTTGACCTCCATCAACTAGTAAGACTGAGAACTTAGTTCTTAGTCTAAGTATGGGCTTAATGGGGCCAGTTTTTTATATTTATCAGATGAAGCAGTCACTGACAGCACAGAAACAATTGGTTATACTTGTATTTAATGAGTCGGCCTCCCTGGATGAGCTGAGCAGTCTCATTGGTCAGATGGCACGCAAATAACAGCCAATTCCTGGGTTGGACCTTGTAAGCAAACCTCATAAAAAGCAGCGAGTAGCAGGTCAGGGCTGCAGAAGAGGAATTAAGGAGTGAGTTATTTAAGAGAGAGTGTGTGTGTGTGTTTATGCATTTGTGTCTTGAAGTCATCTCACCAAAAGTCATCCTGCCACTGATGATCTCTGGGCTTTTCTTCATGTCTGAAATGGCAGCAATAGGCAGCCCCCAATTGGCAACAGGGCCCCAGAAGTGCTGCAGAGGAGTGAACAGTAACACTTTAGAAGCCTTGTTCCCTCCATACTCTTTTGTAGATTTTGTCAACTCATGACTATCCTGGGGCAACTGTACTTACAAAAAAAATGCATACATGTACAACAGACTAATATAATAGGCTTGAGGTAAGTCAACCAATCAGTAGATTGTATCGAATGACATTATTCTGTAACATGGCTGGAACTTGTGGAAGGAGATCAGAATCCTTACCGTGCTAATCAATATGATTTGTCAAGGTTGCAGTCAGGACACACAAACAAGAATGAGAAAAGAAACATTGTTAGGGCTTGCATGAAATACAGTACCAGTCAAAAGTTGACACATTTTCCCTTGAAGATGTGTCCAAACTTTTGACTGGTATTGTACATGGGGCATTTAAGTGCATAATTGGATGGTAAGAGCTAAGACAGTATAGTCCAGTCATTTTATGAAAAAAGGTAGGACAAATTGCAACAGAAGCAAACTCAACTGATGTATCCTCAATATGTCCTAAGAAAAAAAAAAAAAAAAAGCCCAGAAGAATCCCATTAGGGGAAAGTTTCAAAAAAGACCCAGATATAGGCTATTCATACGCCTATTCATTCTTTTTCTCACGTGAATAGGGTAAAGATTTTTATCCTATCCAATGCTGCTAAAACAATCAATACCTCAATTACATCAATTGTGTAATGCTTAATACTAAACATATATCCTAATGTGATCAATTGCTTTAATTAAGAACAAATGGGTCTATGCAACAGGATGCTTCTGAGTCTGTGTAGTAAATGTGTCATGCTGAATTGTAACTCTGGTGTGTGTAACTCTGGTGTGTGTAAGAATGCAGAAGGTCAGCACGCAGACTTGGGAGGCAAATGGTGATGCCCGGGACTGGTGTGAGCACAATAGGGCACATCAGGACCTTGGGATGATCTACTCCCTACCTTGGAGACCCCCCCCCCCCCCCCCCCCTTTGATTGCATCAGACCTTTGGGTCTTGTCTGCCCCCCCCCCCCGCCCCCCCCCCCCCTTCTCTGAACATCATCAGGTCCTTGGACTGCCCACCCTGTGCCACCACGAACGCCCTGGACACCTAATTGGATAATAACCACATCCCCTGCCCATGGTCTTCTGAACAATCACATAACAAACACTTCCCTCTCTTGGGGGCTACTAGAACTGTCTCCCGAGGACAGGTAGAGAGAATTGGGACTGGGCAGAACTCTCTCTCTGACTTCTGTCAAGACTATTCTCCCAAAGGCCTTTGTCTACTCTACGAAGCGGGACTGGTAACGTTGACTGGTATCACCGATCTAGGCTGAAGTCATCCTGGTGTGTTGTATTCATTGTTGATTGCATCATTTATTATCAATAAACTTGGTCCGGTATTTAACCTTGTATCCTACTCCTCTTGATTTGAACCTCATATAACAGTAACATACTTAATGTTAATGTCTGAATGGAACCCATTTAGGCTACCCATGGGCATTAATACATAGAGGCAGGAAGAAACCAGCCTTTATCAATTATTATTGCAGAGATGGGGTTTGGGGCTGGGTCGTTTCACCAATAATAGTCGTACCACAGCTCAACACACATCCAGATGTTTCCAATAAATTGTAGTTAATCACCAGGTATGTTTTATTAATGTAGGTTGAATAATCCATGTAGGGGAAACAAAAGAAAATCTTTCTTACCTGAGTGACAGCTTAGTGACAGTTGATTGACAGTTGAGTGGACCTTGAATGAATGACTGAATCTCTGCCCCTTATGGTGACATATTTGTTTGCCTCTGTCTTTTACTGTAAGATGTCAACAAGATTCTACCAGATATTTGCTAATTTAACCCAAAAACATCGTAATACATGTTTTGTTTGTCTTAATGTAAGTAATCAACTCAGTAATTTTCATAGTGATATCTAAAGGTTAAAAGTTTTAGCCTATTCACATGAGAAAAAGAATGAATAGGCGTATGAATAGGCTATATATCTGGATCCTTTTCGAAACTTTCCACTAATGGGATTCTTCGGGCTTTTTTTCCCTTACTCAGGACATTGAGGATACAAAATCAGTTGAGTTTGTTTCTGTTGCAATTTGTCCTAGGTTAAACCCCATTTTGGCTTAAATGACTGGACTAGTAGCTAGAGCTAAAACGGTAAACATACATGCAACCATGGCAACACTCATAGATATTAATCTAAATAAATGCTGGTTCTCAGCCCAGACCTAACTAGCTTGTCGAACAAGTAGTAGAGTTTACAGACGTGTGGTGCAAGCCTCTAGCTATAGCTATTACCAGTAGTGCTAGCTAGCTGAAGAAAATAAACGCACGTCCAGAAAAACGAACCGTTTTCCCCTCTTCACTGTCTGAAAATACAAATATGCTAATACTAACGCAGTGGATTTTGCTCAAAAGAAAGATTCTTGTCCTCACAAATGTTGCATTCTTAGCTAGTCTACAAATAATTGTCTATTTTTCTGACAAACCAGTGTGCCCTCTGTAGGGAGGCTAATGAACATACCGACGGGGTTTGACACACCAAAGTAGTGCACAGCTAATGTTAAAAAACTATCGTGCTAGCTAGGTAGCGCTAAGTGAGACCTAACGTTACCTAGGTTGGCATGTAGCCTTACACTGTAAGTACTCAAATGTTAGTTTGTACTGTAACAGTACAAACTAACATTTGAGTACTGTTGACGGTATTAAAAAGGTCATAGGTAAGCTAAATCCTTACTTGATTAAATTCCAGCTAAAACAAAGAAGAACCTCTACAGTAGACTAGCTAGCTACTACCAAAAATGACACGTTGGGGAGAAGTCTTACTAGTACTGTACAGTGACCTACATTGCACAGCTGTAGACATTCATTGTTGGCGATTTAATACGACGGTTTAGTTACTGAACAGTATAGGTCGGCTAACGAATAGCTAGTATAGGCCAAACTAGCAAGACAAGTTGGCTAGACTAAGAAGCCTATAGCAGGCAAAAATGTTGAACTAAACAAACAGTTTCCCTTACCTTGTTAAATAATCCCTGAACTCCTTGCTTTTCAGGTGGTCTACCGCCTTTCGTGCCAGTGTTCCTGCCATTGCTTCCTATTGTAAAAATTCAGTTTGAGCAGAAATTGTATTTGGTATTCTGCTAGAGGTTAGAGGACAACGGTGGTCAAACCTAGCCCCAGATGGATCTTATAGGTATTGCATTTCCGTTTTGGCTCCCGGTGAATGTAACTCTCTAAACAGCTGACTAGAATAGATGTGGAGGTTGAACAAGTAGTTAACCTACTTCAGAGATAACGTAGAATTTCAATTGTGATCTGAGAAATATACACTGCTCAAAAAAATTTAAGGAACAGTTTTTTATCAGGGTATGTCATGAATTAAATTGCACTTCTCTGATAATGATCAGGGGTCTCATTTATAAAACTGTGCGTAGGATTCTTACTAAAAGTGTACGTGCGCCCAAAAGCCTAAAATGGCGTACGCCCCCAAAAAATCCGATTTATAAAACCGTGCGTACGCACACCTGTAAGCAATGTTCCCTTTATAAATCCAGACTACCCACAAGTGTGCATACGTGAATCTGCATTTTACCCCGCCCTAAACACGCCCATTTTTGGCCATAAATGGTCAATGCAAAGCACCTCATGAATGACCCTGGCATGCGATTCTTCTTTACGGTGAATCATGGCGCATGACAACTTCTCAGACACTGTTAGTGTTAGGCTATTGGCGGAGGCCCGAAAACCACATTATTTGGTGGCCGGTGGATCACCAATAAAAAAAACAGTGCGAGTGGCGTCAACTGTGCCAGTGATACCGCGAGTCCAACCCAGTCTCATACTTCTGCGTATCAATAGGTGCGTTCGACATGGACTGCGGCTGCATGAAACGACCGGCGAGAGTAGCCGCTTGCAGTCGGGGAGGAGTTGAAAACGGCTCTGTAAAGTCGGACATTCCAGCTTCTCGTGGTTTGCTGCGTTGACGTCAGTCATGGCCGATCAAGCGCTGTTTGCTTACTTTACTTTATTTATAATTAAACTTAGTCTTTCCGTTAGTGAAGAGGCAGACTAAAACCCTTTCTTCAACAAATATTTAATTCAATTAAACAGTTTGGTCCGGATTTGAGCGTTGGCGAAACTAAAGGGGTCAGAATAAATACAAAACACGCGTCAAAGTTGTCGTGTGTGAGTCTGGCCAATCATGAAATAGCTGTGTCGACATTTGAACCCGTGCAGTTGCTCTTGAGAAAATGCGCTCGGCTCAAGCCCCCACCCCTCGCCCCTCGGCTTGAAGCAACGGCCCCGGTGGATGTAGGTGGTATTGCATTTACGGTTAGGTTTCCGACTCTTCCGGTCGTTTTTATTCTATTAACTCCAGTCAACATTTACAAAACTATCTCCCCCAATAATTTTTGTTCGATTCTCGAACCTGGCTCATACTACTAGCTTTTTCATAGAATAATTTTTCCTGATTTTTGCTAAGTTTGAAACCAATCAGAAATGGGTAAACTAGCACCCCATTTATTTGCCTACGTCAATAAAAATTGCCTGCAAATGTGCTCGCGGATACTAACGGTGCGTGTCCACTGCAGCGACGCGAATCGCTTGCCATCGCTTGCCTTCCCACAGTTCACCACGCTCGGGGGCGTTTCAAACAGATTAATGTAGAATGTAGTTCTCTAAAGTCACTGTTGTAGTTGTCATGGCCAAGTGTGCAGACTTGGGTTTACGTACTCGCAACATCGATCAAAATACAACTTGTATACAAAATACAAAACTGTTTAATAGACATACACGTTGACATGTGTAAAAACGTTTTATTATATTACTCAAAGTTTCTGCTAATCTGTCGATACGATAGGGAGTTCCAGCCAGGCTAGCTAGCTAGTGCTAGTTACCACAGAACAAAGTTACGTAATGTGACTAGACTGAATTTGAAAGTACAAGCACCAACAACTTCGGTAACCTTGCGCCATGCATCGTTTTTTATTAACATCTCTGTAGGAATACAGCTATGTATCGTACAAGACTGGGTAAGCAGCCACACAAACGATTAGTTTCTCCTCCACCTTGAAACCTAGAAAGCTAGAAATGTCGACCATGGTTGCTACGTTACGAGAAACAAGAAAACACTCCGATTGGCCATCGCTAGCGAAAATCGCTCCTCATTTGCATAAAGTTGAGAAAATCTCAACTCTGTCGCGTCGCTACCCACAATGCACCACGCAAGCGATTCGCCTGGCTCCATTGAAAATGAATGGAAAACATGTTGTCGCTCGCATCGCGTCGCTGCAGTGGACACACATCGTAACAGGGCACGAGCACAAAAGTTCACATTGGCCGATAGCCGATTTACATTGAGCTGAATGAGCCATAGACTTATATTGAATGAGCACAGGGAGAAATGGCTTGAGTTGCCTGCCTTGTTGTAGCAAGTTTAGCAAATCGTTGTCACACATACATGAAATGTTGTTAATATAGTTAATTCCCGTTATTTTAAAACATATTTGATTTTTCGTAAAAACGTTCATGACATGATGGCAAATATATTATGTTAAGCGCGAGCATAGATTGTTGACATGTCTATCTGGAGCAAAGACGAAGATTAATACTTTAACTGTTAACCACAATAGGAAATGATATATATTTAAATAATATTAGTCTTGCCTTCATAAGCTTTTGTTAAACACACCCATTATTCTTTTTTTGATCGTGTCATCAAGCCAGACTGCTTTTGTGGGACAATGAAGGTCCTCAGTGACTATGTTTCACCCCCACTTACATCTGATGGAAACGTCTTGTAGCCTATATGGTTCTATGAATATGCCCCTTTCAAAGGCAAATGTTCAATAAAGTATATTTTAGACACACTTCTCGAACTTTTATTTATTACATTATTAACACGTCTTGTTAGATCACGTTATATCCATTAATAGACGTTTGGTTTTCTAGGTTGAACATATAAAACACAGGTCACATTTCGACACTGATGTGAAATTGAAGGCAGTGTGAATTTCGTGGCATTTCGTTTGAATATAAAGTTGACAGTAAGCTATGGTAAGTCTGCATTATGGAAGATTTCGGTTACCAAAATAACTATTAAGCTTTCTTTGCCTGGCGAGAACAACGACGGAGCTGTTCATGTTAACAGTTTATTTCATCCGATACAATGCGTTGGAAATCATACTCATATCACGAAGAAAAAAAGCAACAGATGTGATGAGTTCCATCTAGAATAGCCCTATATTTAGCCCTAAAGCCTATTTCTAAAAAACAAGTGAAAGGAATACTATACAGTGACAGAATACATTTCCGTTAAGTTTGCATCATGTGTCTGATTCTTATCGGACTTGTACCCCATTCTGCCCATAGATTCTGCAACTGCAATGCCTTAGCTCACACGCTCGTAACTATATAAATCTATGCTCGCGACTGGTTGTCGCAAAGTATGACGTGTACAGCTAGTTGCAAGCGTGCACGAGGTCTCGGAGCTAGGGAAAAAAAGAGCCACTGTTTAAAACTAGACCGGAAGACACGGAAGTGGAAAGATGGCCGCGTCCAGTCTCGCGCTCTTGCTTGCCTCACTGCGCCACTGAGCACTTCTCATAGAAATGAATGGGGACGCCATCTTGGAAGACAAAAGTAGCTTACTCTAGTTATATTAACTCTATGGCCTCACTGCGCCACTGAGCACTTTTCATAGAAATGAATGGGGACGCCATCTTGGAAGACAAAAGTAGCTTACTCTAGTTATATTAACTCTATGGGCTACACAGCCGGCAGTTCTCGAATCGATCTCACGGTACTTTGATGGCCACGTCACAGTGACCTAGCCTCGGCGCCGTCTCAAGTCGGACAAAAAGTCTAACCAGAATTCACTGTTTCAAGTCAGCCGCCTGCAGCCGGCTGCAGCGCTGCATGAAGTCAGGTCATGTCGAACGCACCTTATGACACGGGTTTACAATCTATTTTGCGTGCCATATATACGCCAAATAGCTGTTTTGCGTGCAGTTTATACGCAAATTCCTCCCATTCATTTCTATCGGCAGAAAATGCGTCTATATTACACGCAGAACTTCATCAACTCTTTATCCATTATACGTCATCATCCAGACTCAGATTTTGCGGAGATTCACGTTATCGAAGCTTCCAAATGTATTTTTAAACGTTTTTGTGAGGGAATTTTCACCTCAAACACCTATAAATAACAAACAGTATTTTTTTTTTTACACCAACACCAAGCAGCATTCTTGCAAATATAAATAAGAAAAAAGATAAGCTGTAGCCTACAGGTTTTTGCCAGCTATGGAAGGGTGGGCTGTGGAGATTTAAAACAATGTTTTCTGATTTAACTCTGTTTAACTCGAGACAACTATCATCTCAATATTTAGGCTACCACACGACAATATCGAGTAGTAAAATCCGACTCTGGGTGATGACGTAAAATGAATTTTCAACTCAAACACCTTTAAATAACAAACAGTCATTTTTATTTGCCACCAACACCAAGCAGCATTCTTGTACATATAAATAAGAAAAAATAGCCTATAGGCTATTACACACACAGGCAATAAAATCTGTCTATACAGGCCAGGTTCTTGCCAGCTATGGAAGAGTGGGCTGTGGAGATGTTTTTAAATGTTTTCTGATTTAACTCTGTTTAACTCAAGACAACTATGATCTCAATATTCACCACACCCGTCAATATCGATTAGTGATCTTAGTCAAATCCGACTCTGGATGATGACGTAAAATGATAATAGTTTGTGAAGTTCTGCGTGTAATATAGACGCATTTTCTGTTGATAGACATGAATGGGAAGATTTCGCGTATAAACTGCACGCAAAATAGGGATTTGGCGTATATATGGCACGCGAAATAGCCTAGGTGAAAATTGAGACACGGGCTTAGGCCTACACTTCTATTTCGCGTGCCATATATACGCAAAATCCCTGTTTTGCGTGCAGTCAATACGCAAATTCCTCCCATTCATTTATATCGGCAGAAAATGCGTCTATATCACACGCAGAACTTCATCAACTCTTTATCCATTAAACGTCATCATCCAGACTCGGATTCTACGGAGATTCACGATCCATTATGCGTCATCATCCAGACTCGGATTCTACGGAGATTCACGATCCATTATGCGTCATCATCCAGACCCAGATATTACGAAGATTCACGATACACCCAGACTGACATTAGAAGATTCACGATACACTTCTTCAAACTTCAAATACACTTCAAGATCAAATGAAGATCAAACCATTATCCTGAGGTAGGTGTTTAACCATATAGGTTGCTGGTATTTTTGATTGGCTATAGGTGGCATTTAACTGTACAGCCTAAGTATCAACTCGGCAACCGTATGCCTGTCGTCCATTAATTTGAGCGGGAATGGGAGCGGGCGGCGCCGGCTTCCAATTCATTTTCAATGAAACCGGTCGTAGATGCTGTTGATACGAGAGCATCAACGACCGGTTTCATTGAAAATGAATTGGAAGCGGACGCCGACGCGCCACCCGCTCCGCTGTAGTGGACACCGGGCAACACCGGGCGTTGACGCAGCTTGTCGGCCTACATCACCTGGAACGCCTGCTACAGCACCAACTAGCCTGTGTCTCTAGACCATCATTAATTTGATAGGCCTAGCGGGAGCCGGCGCGTCGGCGTCGGCTTCCAATTCATTTTCAATGAAACCAATGAAATGGCCTACGCGAGCGTCAACGACCGGTTTCATTGAAAATGAATTGGAAGCCGACGCCGACGCGCCGCCCGCTCCACAGTAGTGGACACGCAGGGTTAGCCTAATATAGCCTAACTCTATGCCTACTTCTCCGCGTGAGAAATACAAGGTGTGACGTGAGAGCGTATGAACTGGTTGAAAGCGATTTCTGCCCAGTTGATATTTGTCTCCGAGATAAATGCCTTGATAGTTGAATAATTAAATATGCCTTCCTTAGGCCTCCTCCATTTTTCTTTTTGTTCAAACTGCATAAGTGGCTTCCACCCAAGTAGTCTAATCTCGATTTGCATGAATTTATTGGTAAGGATGACAATAGTGGCGAGGATGTAGAAACGGGAGGGCCTTCACCCCTTAATATCCACAACCTATGTTGTAACCAATGAGGTAATAGAATACAAGCTTGCTTTATAGATAGATTAATGTATGTCATCAGTTAACTAAAATCAGACTGCTCCAAACTCAAATCCAATTAGATACATAAAATCTGTATTGTAAAGATCCCAGATATATCAGACATGTACATTTGTCATATTGTACATTTTCATTTCTTCACCTAGAATGTCCAATAGCTCGCTAGAAGCAGCACTTCTTCTTGGGGATGTGTTTCTTGACCAGATACAGGTAAACTGAATGCGTCTTTAAACAGTCATTATATATTTAGGGTTGGCGAGATTGAAAAATGGTACTCCCCAACACATAAACACACTCACCATACATTCTAGTACATGTATATGTACCAACGTTAGTGTGTCATAACCTAAATCAAGTCTATTATCATTTTAGGAACAAAACCAAATCCCGCCTGTAAAAAAGTCCAAACCATGTCCCACGACTGTCCAGTGGAGGGAAAGGGACAGCAGTGAAAATGTGGGAAGGCCTCAACGGAAAGGAACCAGAAAATCTCCTGGGAATGAAAGGCATGCCTTGAATCCTGGTGAGGTGGTCATTTGGGCATTAACATTTTGTGTAAAGTTCCATGTGTTTTAAGACACAGCCCTAAAACACATACATTTTTACAAAGTAAAAACACATGTGGTTAGCAGTCAATCAATCTTATGCAGTAGTCTATTTTGGATGTACCACTATAGTATTAGAACCTGATGTAAAACATCTACTCATTGTTCATAGATTGACTAAATGGACCTACTGTACTCATGTCATTGTATTTTGTTTCCAGTCTACGACACCAGTGTGGCCACCTTTCAGGAAGATTTTATTTTTCAAACAGAGACCGGTAACTACTAACTATACTTAAACAGGCTGGCTGTGGACTGTGTGTTGTTGTGCCCAAGTTTACTGTGTGTGTGGATCTGTGTGTATTTGCTCCCCTCTGCCGCATGCAATTCTTCACACAAATAATTGCTATAAATGAGATCCTGGTTATCAGCCAGCATTAGTTGTTCTATGGAATATTGAAAACAATATCTGTGATCTTAATCTTGTTTTTTCCTTAAATGAAGCTTCACTCATTGAAGAACTGGGGCATATTTTAAATGATGAGCCAGAAGAATTATCTTCAGCCATGACCTGGCAAAAAAGGCAGGCTACGAGCCATGAGAGATGGCAGATGGCGAGGGAGGCCATGGTTGGCAATCTATTGGCAGCTGAGCATGTAAAGGACTGCATCTGCCAACACTGCCAAACTGATGAGGCTGTGGTGAGGTGCAGAGACTGTCTACCTAGGCAGTATCTCTGCACCAAATGTGATGGAGAAGTTCACCATCACCTACCTCTCCACAACAGGGACTCCATGGTTTGTGGGTTTTACAAGCCATTGAGTCCAACCACGGCAGTCAAGAGGGATTCAGAGGCTTATCATTTTTCTGAGCAGGGTATGGGTCTAATGTGTGTCATACTTGGCAAGTGTGTGAGTGAACATTTTCTGATGTAACAGGTCATACTGTAAATATTAGTTGTTTATGGATGTAAAAAGCAACTGATAATTGTGTTCTATTTGTAGTCCGACTTCTCCCGGTACTTTTGCCCCAGAGCATTTGCACTTGTCCAGCAAGTTCATGCCGGATGATCAGTGGCAAGTCCATTATTCTGATAGGAATGAACGGTAAGGTGGTTGTTTTCAAGCAACTTGTTGTTCCTTAAGGCTTGTCTATGGTATATGGTATATGCTGCATACTTAACAGCTTTTCTAACTCTTCCATTAGGACGCTACAACCTCACCCTTCCAGCTATGGAGTGCTCCATCTGTCTGGCAACATGGGCAGTTGGGCTGAGTGATCTCCTCATGTCTGGGTACTGGCCAGCCTCTGTACATTTTGAGACCGTGTACGAGGCTGGGCTCTTCAGGTCTTTCTTGGACTTAAAGCTTTTGGCTCCAGGAGTCTCACGTCAAGCATTCCTAGGGATGCTTGATCAACGAACCATGACCTATGGCAGGGTAAGTAGGTGGTACATAAACAGTTGCTTTGACATGATTGTATACCTTTGTAAATTAATCTATTTAATGTTGAACTGCGACTGTATATTTCTTTTAAGTGGTTTACTTTTTGATATGTATTTATTTTAACAGAGTGGTAAAATATGTGGAGACACATTCCAGAAATCTTTCCTGGAGTGGACCTTTGCCCAGCACGAGGTTGAGAGCTTGTGTGGGGTCCAGCCCTTTAAATGTCCAGCTTGCTGTCCGTCCATGCATGCCATCTCAGTGGATGGTAATCGGAAGCTGTACCGATTTTCTAATGCTCCAGGGTATGCACTGATTGTTATTTATATATTTGGTTTATTTTTGTTGTTTACTATATGTTTTGCATGACATGCCTTTTTTCTCTATTAAACTTAGGCTAGAGAAAGGTTACTTTGATGGCATGTTCATTGCGGAAGATGAGCATGTATCCTCCTTCGTGGGATATGTGCATGAAAAAAAAAAACATGTAATCCCCCCTAACTGTCAGATTTTAATTATACTGCCTGACTCTCCAATTTTCCTTGTTGTCATTTTCTGACTTGATGAACTGATATAAATGTCACGTCTTCTAGGCACCAGGTAAAGGGGTTTGTGGCTCCTCAAAGTGGAAAGCGGCCAAGGAGTCAGCCCAGAAGTCGGCCTCAAAGATCGACGAAGAGGGCCTTGAGATAGCAGTGTGTCGACATGGAGGACTTCTCAAGGCCCTCATTATGTTCAGAGGGGAAATATTTGCCTACCCTCTGTACCTGCAAAGCACCCTCTCTCAGCAAAATGTTACTTTCTTCTGCTCCGATGTTGCCTGCAAGTACTGGCCATACTTGAAGAAAGTGGTTGCTGAGTGTCCAGAGCTGAGGCCCCTGATGAACATGCGCCCACTGCTGTCCGTTATGCATGCCAAAGCACATGACTGGACATGTGAGGTAATGCAAATCTAGAATTAGATGTGCCTTCTTTTTGATATTCAGTTGTGCACATGCAATTTTATTGTCCAGCTTTTGTGTACTGTGCAGTTGCAGTGGTCTGGAAGAAACCAGGAGGGAGCAGGCCTGACAATTGGGGAAGAAGTAGAGCAGGTCATCTCCTTTTTGTCCAGGGCTGCAATTTGCACAAAGTATATGTCCAAAGCAGGTAAGATTTATTGATAGGCTACAATTATTGTATTGTTGTTATTATTATTGAATACTTAGAATTTACAGTTCATAATGACAATATTGCTCATATACTGTAATTTGTTGTTTATTACTAGCACGAACGGACATGCTCACTGTCCTTGCTGTTGCGTGGAATAAACACAAATCCGAAAATATGGCAAAATATTTGACCCAAAGATACATCAAGGTGATTTCTCTACCTATGTATAATATGTATGTATAATAATCAATCTATAATAATCCAAATATTTACCTCTTATGTTTTTTATCTTCAAAATAAACAAGCTAATTGGTAGACATCCATTGTTGTTATTTAGACAGCCAAGAGGATCAAGGAGGAAAGTGAGAGCCTGGCACGCTTACAGGCAGAGCTCCATGCCCAGGACAGTGATGTACAGCAGTGGGTCAGTGATGTACAGCAGTTGGCAGCAGGTAACACATTATTACAGCACCTCTTTTATCTAATCACAAAACTAGCACTGTTCTGATTATCAATCTTCTATTATAAGGAAGCACAAATA